>JAODAL010008463.1:0-117457 GCA_025379985.1 Phyllomedusa bahiana
GATTGGTACTTATGATGTTGCAATTTAACGTATACCTGGGTTAATATAACTCTGTGTATTCCCTCGGTATATTTCGGTCTGTATTAGAATTCTCCTCCTGCTTCTCAACATGCATTCAATATTCAGACCATGTAAAGTGATAAAACTAGAAATTTATTGACAATCTTCTTTTCAAGTAAAACATAGTCAAATAGATATATTGTTCCTTAGGCGACCCGTAAGGGCAGATCCCGGCAGTTAATCCACAGCAGTATGATAGCATGAAAAAGCAGTAGCAAAAGTGAGAGCAGCATGACAGGGGATCACCCAAGCGGAAGCAATTTCGGAGGAAAATCTCCTTTCTAAGAAAGGGAAAGTGAGCTGACTCTACTTATATAAAAAACATTGTTAACAAGAGTATTTAACGTTTTGTATATCTACAAAAAAAAAAAAATTTTTAAAAAAACATATGAAAAATTCAGAACCCTTTTTTTTAAAAAAAACACATTAAGATTTTGACTTTCTTTGCCCTTGGGGGTTAATTTAAGCTTTTGAAAATCCACAGTGCTTCTCTACGCAATAGAACTTTTTCAATCGGTATTCCTTAGGTAGGGCGGACTTGTTCCAAGACGCACCACCGGAGTTCAGATACTCCGTGGCTTTTTTTAGGGAAAATGCGGAAGGAATTGTGTGTTGTGCAGATGGCATTGTACTGTATGAGGTAAATAAATTAGTACAATGTTAAACATGGACCGAAGTAAAAAAAGTAATAAAAAAAATAGATTAATGCATTTAATATAACAGAAAAAAGGTTAACTGCATCAAAAGTACTTAGGACTATTAGTTGAAAGTAAAATGAGGCTATTTGTAAGGGGTGCTCCCCTTTGAGAAAGAACTTTATTTTTCTCTTCCACAACAATGGTACAAAACACTTGATGGTTACAGGTTATAATGCTTGATGGTTACAATATAAACTCTGGAGTTTTTTCTACAGTGTTAACAGCAGGAGGTTCACTCACACTTATATTTCCTATCTCTCTTAAACCCCGTGTCGGCTGGGGCCTGGGACTCACAGGGGTTGTTTCTTGGGGTCCCCCCTACCGCTACTGTGCATTTCTACATACTAACTTTCCTCTGTTTTTTTTTCTATTTCTTGTTTCTCTGTGAAAAGCAGCAGGCCCTGCTATTTGAAGGGCAAAAAGGGGGTGCCCCCTGCCCTAGTGTCGAGTCGGGCCCTGCTTTGTTGGCTTGTTCACAGGGGTTAAAATGGGCGTATTTCAGCCCGTATTACGCCCCAAAGTGCGAAAAATTAGGGCTGAAAAAGCCCATTCATTACGGAAATCCACAGTTCTCATAGAAAAACTATGGAATGCCTCCTTCCTGTCGGCGAACCCGCCAGGTGGGGAGAAAAGTGAATGTGAATTCCCAGGGCGTTACGCGCTGCTGGAAAAGAGCAATGGGCCAGGAAGTGCCGGCCCCCCCACACTCCCCCCCTCCCGCCCCCCCCCCCACGGCGTAATTGGTCCCCCCAGTTAAAACCCTGTGAAAATGCCCTTTGGTGTACAGCCTCTCATTCGACCAAAGGGAGACAGTTTCGTTCGTGGACATCCCAAGCAGGGCGGGAATTCACCCCGTCCACCAGCAAGACTCCCCCAAAGTCTTTCAGTTCTTTTCCGTACTTTGGGCCAGATTTACCACCCCAAAAAAAATGGTCTATGACAAAACTCATGGCTTCAATGGCCACCAACTGTCATGTTTTTCCTAGAACAGCTCCTTGCAGCCCCTACTCCCTGTGAGAACTAAGCTCTAACTCCTTCTCCTGCCTTTTGGATCTTTTTTTAAGTCTGCAGTGCTAGGCTGCCTGGGCATGGTCAGTGCAATCAGCGACAACCACCATACGGTAACACATTCGTTCTACATATTGTATATAACTAATATCAAGTTTCCCCGTGTTAGCCTTTGGGGGTCGTGCCAACGGACAACCCCTACGGTAACACATTCCTGCTACATACTGTATATCACCAATATCAAACAGATAAGTGTGAACACAAACTACAGTTACATGTTACACATAGTGTAGCTGCTACATTTAAAAAAAAAGCTACCACACTAAAAAATAAAAAATAGGGGGATTGTGTTGCTTCTTCTGACTCAACGTTGTAGAAGAATAGGTTGAATTGGCTGGACTAGATGTTGTATCAACCATTTTAACTATTCTTTCTTATTTTTTAAGACTTATTAGACTAGCAGGCAGAAATCTTTGAATAATTCCGAAAGATTACACTGCACCTGAGGAAGCGCGGCATGTACAGGTGCGAAACGCGTAGTACCTTTGTTGTTATTTCTTTTAATGACTGTTATATGCTGAAATTAAAACTGACATAATTTATTTGGGATGTTTCCCGATTCCTATTTTGTCAGCTTCAGCTAAAAACTTTACTTATATTTCGGTTTGCATACCTACTGCTTGAGCGCCACCATAGGTCCGTATTATATACCTCATCCAATTCATTCAGATGAAAGATGGTTATTTTGAAAAATTACACTTGATTTTTCCAGCAAATAAAACAATAGAGCCAGTAACAGGAATAAAGGCAAGGCATATCTGTTTTTTTGCCCAGATCCAGAGAGGAACCACCAGTCAAGGGCATAAGACTGACAGTTTAACCCCTTACCGCCGGAGCCAGTTTTGGCCTCTCTGGCAGAGCCCCATTTTTTTTAAATCTGGCATGTGTCACTTTATGTGAGAATAACTTTTTGACACTTTTACCTATCCATGTGATTCAGAGAATGTTTTCTAGTGACACATTGTGCTTTAAGATAGTAAGAAATTTTGGTCCAAACAGTGCTTGTTTATTTGTGAAAAATGTGAAAATTTTACCAATTTCAAACTTCAAAAATTTCTGCGTGTAAGACAGTTATTCCACTCAAAATAGTTTATAACTAGCATCTACCATATGTCTACTGTAGGTTGGCATAATTTTCTTAAATGTTTTTTTTTACAGCATTAGAGGGCTTAGAAACCTAGTAGTAATTTTCAAATTTTCAAGAAAATTTGCAACATACATTTTTTAAAGACCAGTCCAATTCTAACGTGACTTTGATTGGCCTGTATGTTATATACCCCCATAAAGGACTTTCTCTGAGAAACTACACCCCTTAAAGTATTCAAAACAGCATTTAGGAAATTTGTTAACCCATTGGTGTTTCACAGGAATTAAAGCAAAGTGGAGGTGAAATTTCAAAATTTCACTTTTTTTGCAGATTTTAAATATTTATCCATTACTCACAAGAATACGGTAGATGTGATCAAGGAAATGCAACTTAACATTGATTCCCCAGAGTGTGGAGTGTTCAGAGATATCCCATATGTGGCCCTAGTGCGCTATTTGGCTCAACCACAGGCCCCAAAATAGGAGGAGCACCTACTGGACTTTGGGGTCTCATTTTTATTACGATTTTATTTAGGCGCCATGTCAGGTTTGTGGGCGCCCTAAGGTGCTAAAACTTAATAAACACCCCTAAAAAGACCCCATATTGAAACTACACCCCTTAAGAAATATATTCAGGGGTGTAGTGAGTAGATCGACGCAACAGGTGTTTCACAAATTGTTTTAGCGTTAGGCTGTGAAAATGAAAAAAAAAATTTTTTTCCAACAATCTGCAATTTTAGCTGAAAATGTTTAATTTTTACAAGGAAAAAAGCATCCCAAAATGTTATGTAATTTCTTCCAAGTTCGGCAATACCCTACATGTGGTGTAAACTGCTGTTTGGGCGCATGTTAGGACATATAAGGGAGGGAGTGTTATTTGGCTTTTGGAACGCAGATTTTGGTTAGGCCATGTCGCATTTGCAAAGTCCCCAAATACCAGAACAGGTGAAACCTTTCAGAAGTCACCCTATTTTGGATTCAACACCCCTCAGGGATCTCATCTAGGGGTATATTGTGCATTTTGGGGGCACAGGTGTTTCATTGTTTTTTTAAGCATTGGGCCATGAAAATGGGAGGAAACACAGTTCTGCCATTGTTTTTTTGGTTTCAATTTTACAGCGTTCGCCGTGCAATGTAGATGACGTGATAACTTTACTATGTGGTCGGTACAATTACAATTATATAAATTTTATATAGTTTTTTATGTTTTATTACTTTTACACACTAGAAATATGTCTATAAAAAATAGCGTTTTTATGTTGTCCTATTCTGATAGACATAACTTTTTCATTTTTCTGTATACGGACCTGACCATGGGCTTGTTTTTTGCGGGATGAGTTGATGTTTTTATTGTTACCATTATGGGGTGTATATGATGCTTTGATCACTTTTTATTAAGGTGTTTGTGAGGCATTATGAACAAAATACAGAATTCCTGGTAGTGTTTATTATTTTTATTTTTTACAGCGGCCACCATGCGGTATAAATGACATGCTATTTTTACTCAGCAGGTCGATACGATTACAGCGATAGCAAATTTGTATTTTTTTATGTTTTACTGCTTTTACACAATAAAAACACTTTTATTCAAAAAGGAAAACACGTTTTTTGCATCGCCATAGTCTGAGAGCCATAACTTTTTTATGTGGTGATACCAAATATGGGTACTTTATTTCTTTTTGATCTTTTTTTCGGCCATTGGCATAGTAAAGGGGAAAAGGGCGATGTACGTTTTTTTAAATTTATTTTTTGTGTTTGTGTTTTACTTTTTCACATTTTTTCATTTTTCCCCAGTGGGGATTTGTAACAGCAATTGTCAGATTGCTGTTACAATAGTATACCAGTACACAGCATTACTGCTGTGTACAGGTCACCATGGTAACTGCCAATCACCATGCCCACAATGCATTGCGGGCATGGTGACGTCACCAGACTAACCGGATGCATTCAGACAGCATCCGGGGAGTCGGGTGAGCTGAACAATAGCGGCGCAAAGCGGCATGAGGCCAGCAGTAATTTACCACTTTTCCCTTGTCGTGATTGTGCGGAGCTCGCCAGTGAGTCCGCACGATCGCCAGGATGTATGCATACGTCCAATGTCGGGAAGAGGTTAAAGGGGTTCGATATAGATCAGGCAGCACTTCCAAATAAAATGGTTTTATTTCACCCACATGTGCAACGTTTCAGCTCAACAATGTTCCTTTCTCATTGTTGAGCTGAAATGTTGCACATTTGGATGATATAAAACCGCTTTATTTTGGAAGTGCTGCCTGATCTATATCGTATGCATTGAAGAACCTTCGGACAGGGGTTTGTAGGTGTGCATCCGTATATTTTGATATTCCAGTGCTGCTGATTTTTTGGTTTATTTAGTTTAAAGGGGTTGTCTCACTACAAGGATTGCTTTTTATATTAAAGTTCTTGCAAAAACAAGTCACTTTGCAATATGTGTCCATTAACAGTGTCCTATGTATTCCTTGATATCCCCTCTTGTATGGGCTGCATCAGCTCCCCAGGTTGCTAGAGCTACAGACTTGTTTGATCTCTCCTGATAGGCTGCCAGTGCTGGTCGCTATAGCTACAGACCTGTTCAATCTTTCCTGATAGGCTGCTAGTGCTGGTCACTATAGTTACAGACCTGTTCTGTCTCTCTTGATAGGCTGCCAGCGCTGGTCACTATAGCTACAGACCTGATGTCCTCATAAGCTCATCACTGAAGGCCAGTAGAAGCCAGTAATAACCAGAAAACACACCCCTGAATTCAAAAATCAAACCGATTAAACTGGACTGAGGTAAGATGAATCGATGTAGCGAGACAACCCCTTTAAAGATGTGGTGGAGGCTCAGAGTAGCTTCCCCTAGTGGTGGGGGAAGTCAGCCAGAATTGTATTATTACATACGTGTCTTTTAATCACCGTTCTATGGAATTTGGTTATGGATTTCACAAAAGCTGTCACTTTTACAATAGGGATTTCAAATTCACATGTTTGGCATGGAGGGGCGGGGGTTAAATAACGATGCCTGTTCCCCATCGTGATAATATTGGAAATCCTGGCTTAAAGGGGTTGTCTCACTACATTGATTCATCTTACCTCAGTCCTGTTTTCTTGGTTTCATTTTGAATTCAGGGGTGTGTTTACTGGCTTCTACTAGGCTGCAGTAGAAGCCAGGTCTGTAGCTATAGCAACCAGTGCTGACAGCCTATCTTGAGAGATAGAACAGGTCTGGTAGTTATAGCAACCAGTGCTGGCAGCCTATCATGAGAGATTGAACAGGTCTGTAGCTATAGCGACCTGAGGAGCTGATGCAGCCCATACAAGAGGGGATATCTAGGAATAGGTAGGACACTGGTAATGGACACATATTGCAAAGTAACCTGTTTTTGCAAGATCTTTAACATAGAAAGCAATCCTTGTAGAAACAACCCCTTTAACACTAGGGTGTATCATGATATATAAACGAGACAAAGTAATTGGATCTCTAGGCAACTTTAACCCCTGCATGACGATGATATGAGGAGATCACAAAGTGATAATTTATGTGGACACAGTCTTTGTACATGAGCACAAGCAGGTTTTTATGCTAAAGAGGCACTGAAGCTTGATGGTTACAACAGCAAATTATAGGTGCATAATCTTGGTGGTACTCACTAGGTGGCACAGTTCGTAGTAGGCAGTATTACTGGCAGTTATAACGTGTCACACACTTGTAGCAGTTATCATATGCTGCCAAAAATGTCTCTGGCCCTTGAAGTCAGGGGTCCAGTACTCACAATCTCTTGTCTGATCAAACCTTGCTTTATAACACACAAAACACAGTTTCAGTATCTCCATCACTAGCCTTACTTCAGGGTGCAATACTCTTTAGCTCAACATTGTAGTGGCAATACTGAAGGTTCTAATGTCACTTGTGTCCATGTCTCCCAACTACCCTCAATACTGTGGGACAGTCAGTTCCATAACTACAGGGGGGTGCAGAAGTAGCAGTCGCTACTGGGTCCTACGGACTGAATGGGCCTAAATCCCTTCTGCGACCTAAGATGACATCAGTACTGTAAATGGTACATGCTAGCTGGGGACCCCATTCCTTTTTTTGGCCTGGGGCCCAGGAGGCTCACGTTATGCCTCTGGGGACAGTTCTGGATTCCAGCGGCTGTCTTGCAGTCTCGGGCGGTTGAAGTTATTTCCTGCGGGTTTTCCACAAGGTGCTTGGCACATCAATCAGCCAGGTAGGCAACAGGCTGAATTTGATCTGTGTAATCAATATAATAAAGCAAGCCCTTTCTCAGATATATCGCTGCACCTGTTTACAACGGTTCATAGAACGGGATCACCACTCCCACATCAATATAACACTTCATAGATAGTTGAACCGATACAGTTAAAACGTAATTTCTTTAATAATCTTTCACTTTAAAACAGCAAGACATTAACCTGTAATTTACAGTGTGTCCACAATGTGCAAATGCAAAGCAGGTACTCAGCGTTTAGTTGCGGCGGCATGCGCCGTTCACTGTCAGTCCAAGTTAAGCTAATCTGTATATGAGATTTTTTGAAACTAAATATGTTTTTCCATCTAAATTTAAGGAATTGTCAGGATCCAGTCCTGTTTTTATGTTTAACCTGTTTTGTGGGCATTTCTGCCTCTTTGCAAGATGGCCACCGCAGCTTTCAGTGGCCATTCCCACCTGCTCTCTGAGGCTATATTAACGTGTGCACCTGTGCTCCTTGCCTGAGCATTCAGTTAGAACCTAGTTCCTGTCTCCCTCAAGCTCCTTGGCTCTCCTGTTGAAGATCCCTGTGGTCCTCGTATTCCAAAGTCCGGCTTATTGATTCCCTGCTAGCTAATTGCTGCAGCCTGACATTCCTGCTTTTGGACCACTTGTTTATACCTACTGCTGCACATGGGATCATCCTGCTGACATAGTCTCCTTAGCAGGATTCCTCTAGCTACACAACCTGCCTGCTGCCCATCCAGCGCTGTTGCAAGGAACGTCTGCTATCCACCTACGGCTCTCTGTTCACCGGCCGAAGGCCATCCAGTGCTGCTGCCACAAATGTCTGCTGAACACCCACGGTCCTCTGTTCACCGGCCGAACGCCATCCAGCGCTGCTGCCACAAACGTCTGCTGAACACCCACGGTCCTCTGCTCACCGGCTGAATGCCATCCAGCGCTGCTGCAACAAACGTGAGTCTACTTTTACTCCTTCTGACGGTTTGCTGTTGTGCACCCTCCCCCTACCAGCTACTGGTCTCCATAACGTATCCACACGAAGTGTAACAGGATACTCAGGCCACACAAAATGGAGGCCACTGCGTCCGAGGATTTGGAAGTCCGTATTATGAGACTTCAGAAAATCACGTCTTCTTTGCATACGGAGGTGCAGTCTTTAAAGACTAAGATGGTTTCTCTGGACACACAAGCAAATCAAAATGCACACAAACTTTGTATGGTGATCCAGGAGTTGCGCGCACGGACAACTTCCGCTGAGGCTCAGATACCAGCTTCCCATCCTGTTAGCACTGGGTCCCCAAATGCCACCATTCAGGTTCGGTGGGATCGCGACAAGTACCGGGGCCCTTGTGAACCAGTGTCAGTTTATACTTTGATGCACATGCCAGCCAATTCCCGAATGATCACGCCAAAGTACTTTGAAATCATCATGCTTTGACACACAAGGCTCTAGCATGGGCAAATCCCTAATTGAGACCTGTGACCCTTGTTTAAACAATCTGACTCAGTTCCTTGCTGGCATGAGCCTGATGTTCGATGACCCAAATCGTCGTACCACTGCAGAAAACAACTTACTGGCGCTCCGGCAGGGCTGACGTTCTGTCACGGAGTACGCCATGGAATTTAAGAGATGGGCCTTAGTTTCACCTGGAATTCTGAGGCACAATGCCACTGTTCAGGAGGGGATTATCCACGCCTTTTAAGGATGAACTAGCCCGTGCGGAGGCTCCCCTAATTTTGAAGAGTATGTTCATCATTGCATAACGGATAATACCGTTTATCGAACGGAGACAAGAGAGATGGGCAGCAATGAATCGAAGGGACAGTCCACCAGCTTTCCCACCTGCATTCCCCAAGGATCCTTCTAATAGACCCCCACCGGAGGCTGAGCCAATGCAATTAGATGTGGTGCAGAGATCCGAGAGTAATGCTCGCAGAGAGCGCAGGCTGCGTGAGGTCTATGTCTCTATTGTGGGGAATCGGTCACTTCCTCATAAATTGCCCAATCGGCCCTCGCAGAACAGCCGCAGCCTTTGGGGCTGAGGGTGAGTTTTCTGACTTCGAATCAAAGGTCTCAGAAGCGTCACAGCCATTGAAGCATTTATTCAGACCATGTCTTCGGTGGCTTCACACCTTGAGAAGAAGAAAGGAGACCCCATTGCTTCCTGCCGTTCAATTTGGACCAGCACGCTTTGGGTTTCCCACCTCAGCTAGGGGGATTCTGGAGCCAGCGGCAACTTCATGATCTTGCTTTTGCTAAGAACATGGCGTTGCACCCCAACTTAAAGCCTAAACCGTGTTTATGGGGATGGTTCCCCCCTGTTTCGGGCCGATAGATCAGGAAACTAGACTCCTAAAGGTCTGCATGCTGCCTGATCATCATGAAAAACTACCCTTTCCCATGCTCATCTCCTCTCCTCTTTTCCCCAAATTTAATACTAGGCCTCCCAAAGGCTGAAGAAGCAGAACTCATTTATCAATGGGAAACTAGAGAGATACGTTTCCCTCGGCGAAGAATACATCAGCCATTTGCCCAGTCGAAATCTGTTCCTGACGGGTCTCTAACAACCTTCCACCAGTCTTTCATACTTCTGGGACGTTTTGCGACAAGAAGAATGCGGATAAGCTCCCGCCACACCGGCCGTATGACTGCCCGATCGAGCTTTTGCCAGGTGCAGCAATACCGTTTGACCACATTTATCCCTTAGCCGGACCAGAGCTAAAGGCCCTCAAGGAATACATCGAGGAGAACCTGGCAAAGGGGTTTTTTCGTCCTTCTTGTCTCCGCAGGTGCTCCAATTTCTTTGTGAAAAAGAAGGAGGGCTCCCTTAGCCCTGCATTGTTTAAATAGGAAACTTAATAAAGTTACTGTCAGGAACCGCTATCCCCCTTCCTCTGATCCCTGAGCTTCTGGAACAAGTTCGCCATGCCAAAGTTTTCTCCAAATTAGATCTTCGAGGAGCTTACAACTTAGTGTGGATTAGACCCGGAGACGAGTGGAAGACTGGCTTTCGGTGTCGGTATGGACACTTTGAAAACCTTGTCATGCCGTTTGGACTATGCAATGCCCCAGCTACTTTCCAACACTTGACTAATGACATCTTCCGAGATTCAGTTTTTGGGCTATGTATTATCAACACAAGGGGTTGCATTTTGGATCCCAAACAAGATCCAGGCAATTATTGATTGGCCGGTCCCGAAGAATACCTGGGGAAATACAACCTTCGTAGCTTTGCCAACTTTTTCCGGGACTTCATCAAGCACTTTTCAGAATCGTCAGTCCTATCACCCAACTTACCAAGAAGGGGACAAAGTTTCCATTGGACACCTCAGGCCCAGGAGGTATTCATCCTCCTTAAATCAAAATTCACGTCCGCTCGAGTGTTGATACATCCCGATCCAGAGTTGGTGTTCATAATAGAGGTGGACGCCTCAGATTGTGCCATGGGGGCTGTTCTATCCCAGAGAATGGGAGAAAAAGGTCTTTTGCACCCTTGTGCATTCTTCTCTCGAAATTTATCATCTGCTGAAAGGAATTACGATTTCGGAAACAAGGAACTGTTGGCAATCATCTCTGCGTTCAAGGAAGGAGGCATCACTTGCAGGGGGCATCTCAGCAAATTGTCGTACTCACGGATCATCGTAATCTGGAGTTTTTCCGGTCAGCAAGATGTCTTTCTCCCCGACAGGTTCGCTGGAGCCTATTCCTGAACCAATTCAACTTTATCATTTCCTACGACCAGGCCCGTAGTAACGCAAGGGACGCCTTTCCGGATTTCTCTACTGAACTAGATCCTGCTCCACCATCTAAGACTATAGTACTAGATGCCAGTGTGGTAGTAGTGATACAGAATCAAGATCTAATTAATGTCTTTATGGAAGCTTATGTCGCTGATCCTCTGTTGTCCCAGCCGGCTGACAACATACACCTAAGTTTTAAGAGCGGAGTGTGGTTCCAAGGCCAATGCCTCTATGTGCCTAAAACTGCTAGATTACGAGTGCTAAAACTGAGCATGACCCAAGGTGGCAGGCCATAAAGGAGTAAAAGAAGACTCAGGAGTTTCTCTCACGATTCTTGGTGGGGCCCCGGGTATCGGAGGGAATGTGAGGAACTATGTCCCCTTCCCTGTGACGTCTGCGTTAGGTGTAAACACCCCGGTCTGCTCCGACTGGGTTGCTAAAAACCTTTGCCAGTGCCTTTTCGCCCATGGGATCCATATCTATGGACTTTATTTTGAAAACGCCACCTCTAAGGGTACGAACACCATTCTAGTTGTGGTGATCGTTTAACTAAGGCTGCCCACTTTATAACCCTACCCCAGACTACCATCTGCTAAGGACACAGTAGAATTAAATTTTCCAAATGTCTTTTGGGTACACAGAGTTCCTGTCATTTCGGACCGGGGGAGCCCAATTCATGGCGAGGTTCTGGCAAGGATTTTGTTCGGCACTGGACATTAAGGTCTACGTATCTTCCGCTTATCATCCACAGTCAAATGGCCAGACCGTGAGGACAAATTAGACCCTAGAACAATACCTGCGTTGCTTTATCAGTCATTGCAGGATGATTGGGTGGAAACTCCTTCCTCTGGCAAATTCTCTTAAAAAAAATTCCCAGAGTGCTTCCACAAAGATGTACCTTTCTATGCCAATCTGGGGTTCCATCCCAAAATTTTTCCAAGACTCCCAATTGATGTCACCATACCGGCAGTGGCAGAACTTGTGGCCAGCCCCTTTAGCAAAACTTGGAAGTGCTGAAGTAAACCTTGACCGCAGCCCCGGAGAGATATAAGAATCCGGGGCCAGTCCGAGACCAGCACCCATGTTCAAGTTGGGGATTCTGTCTGGCTCTCCACAAAAATTTAAGATTGAGGGGACCCTCTCCGAAGCTTAGGCAGAATTTTGTAGGGGCCCTTCAAGATAAGTGCCATTATAAGCGAGTGGCAGTTAGGCTGAAACTCCCCAACACCATGAAAATCCCTCCCGTGTTCTATGTTTCCCTTTTGAAGGCTGCTGTCCCTAATCCATTCCCCGGGACGCTCGCTCAACCACCTGATCCGGGTTCTGATTGATGGTGAGGAACAAAATTTTTGGGGAGAGGAGATTCTTGATTTCCAGGATCCATAGGAACCAGCTACAATATTTAGTCAATGGATGGGATATCCGGCCCGAAGAAAATCTTGGGAACCTGTGGACAATATTAATGCTCCCCATTTGGTATCCAAGTTCCACCCAAGATATCCTGGAAAGCCTGCCATAGGGTGTCCGGGGGCCACTCCTGAGTGGGGATAAATGTCAGGATCCAGTCTGTTTTTAAAGTTTAACCTGTTTTGTGGGGCATTTCTGCCTCTTTGCAAGATGGCCACCGCAGCTTCAGTGGCCATTCTACCCGCTCTCTGAAAGGGAAAATTAACGTGTGCCACCTGTGCCCTTCTGGCCTGCGTATTCAGTTAGAACCTAGTTCCTGTCTCCCTCAAGCTCCCTGGCTCTCCTGGTTGAAGATCCCTGTGGTCCTCGTATTCCAAAGTCCGGCTTATTGATTTCCTGATAGCTAATTGCTGCAACCTGACATTCCTGCGTTTGGACCTCTTGTTTATACCTACTGCTGCACATGGGATCATCCTGCTGACATAGTCTCCTCAGCAGGATTCCTCTAGTGCTACACAACCTGCCTGCTGCCCATCCAGCGCTGCTGCAACGAACATCTGCTGACCACCTATGGCTCTCTGTTCACCGGCCGAACGCCATCCAGCGCTGCTGCCACAAACGTCTGCTGAACACCCACGGTCCTCTGCTCACCGGCCGAACGCCATCCAGCGCTGCTGCAACAAACGTGAGTCTACTTTTACTCCTTCTGACGGTTTGCTGTTGTGCACCCCTCCCCCTACCAGCTACTGGTCTCCATAACGTATCCACACAAAGTGTAACAGGATTTCACAATTGCTTGGTTTAGGTACGTGGATGATATCTTCCTGCTGTGGTCGGGGTCCGAGGCACAGCTGGATGAGTTAGTCGCGTGCCTGAATAACGTACAGCCTCTTATTCAATTCACCTTGACTAAGGATTCTACATCTATATTGGATCTGGATGTTTGGGTTGAGAAAAAAGGGTCCATACTTCATACTTCTTTATTCTCCAAACCTACTGATCGCAATAATGTTTTGTTGCGTTCCAGTCCGCATTCCCCACATACATTTAAAGGTATAGCCCGAGCACAGTTCATCAGAGCACGCTGTATTTGCTCTGATGATGCTAGCTATCAGAGTTGTATGGAAAGTATTATTAAAAAAATTATTGACAGAGGCTATGATGAAGTAGAGATTAGGCGTATTGGTGTGGAGATTTCTAAATTAGCAAGAGATAGTCTATTAGAAAATAAGCGAAGAAATCAACGGTTCACATATGTATCTACGTATGATGGACATGCAGGGTTGATCAGGCAGGCAGTCCGGAAGTATTGGAACATACTACACAGTGACGAAAAATAGGGTTATTTATTTAAAGACCCACCTCAGTGGGTATACCAGAAAGGTCAAACTATAGGCCAGCAATTAGTGTCATCTGACCTTAAAAAGAAGAAAGAAAAACACAGGTGTTAATAAGTAGTACGAGATAAGGCACATTTGCCTGTCAGCGGTGCCAGAACTGTTCTTCTATTATTAAAGGTGAACAGATAAACCATCCAACCAAAGGATATCCCATTAAGATAAGGGGATTCCATACCTGTGATACCTGCGGGGTTATCTACAGTATATGTTGAAATGTCCATGTGGACAGGTATATGTGGGCCAGACGGCCAGACCAGTGAGGGTAAGATTAAATGAACATCGTTCCGCTATTCGTGTGTTTAAAAAACAGTATCCACAAGGTAAGGGGAATGTTCCCCAAGATAAAAAAATAAAAAAGGTTTTGGTGAGACGTCAGTTGCGCGACATTTTGCTGAAGCGGGGCATGGCCTGCCAGAATTGAGGTGGTGTATCTTGGAGAAAGTCACCTGTAGCGACCAGTCTCAGATGTCCATTAATTTATTAAAACGTGAGGCATATTGGATAGTGACCTTAGAGTCTTTAATACCTAAAGGGTTAAATGAAAATCTTAACCTTAGGGTGTTTCTCTAGAACATAGTTGATTGGTTTTTAACGGTTTTTAAGGGAAGTGGTTACCTGTGATCCGTGTGCTTGAGGAAGGGGAGGAGTTATCCCCGAAACGTCCACGAGTCAGCTCTATCCAGCTTGGTTGCCGGCGTACTTCCGCTCACCTACCTTGGGAGCGGCGCCATTGACTGACAGTGAACGGCGCATGCCGCCGCAACTAAACGCTGAGTACCTGCTTTGCATTTGCACATTGTGGACACACTGTAAATTACAGGTTAATGTCTTGCTGTTTTAAAGTGAAGGATTATTAAAGAAATGACATTTTAACTGTATCGGTTTAACTATCTATGAAGTGAATTTGGTCTGTGACCTAGAGGATGTAACGGGGGACGCTGCATTGTAGGTGGCATGATGACATCAAAACATTGCACTGCCTGCACCAGGACTCACCAGGAGGACCCTTTTGTCAGGAGAATGGGAGAGGCGAGTTATATTTTTTCATTTTATTTCACTAAAAGAGCACTATCCAAAATTTGAGTTCTTCCCTTTCCTATCTTTCTTTTTTTCCTTCCCTTTCTTCCCCTACCTAGTTGAGGGCCTATATACCTATATTCTGAATGGAGAGCCTACTTTCTATGGAAGTTCCAAATATAGTCAAGCGAGTCTGCTTGGGTATATGCGTAAATCTGATAATAATAGAAAATGAATGAGAGAGAGGAGCATAATTATGGCCATCTCCCCATTCACTGAGGTTGGCTCATAGTGACCTACAAGCCGGCCTCAGATCACATATTACAAGGTGGGAACACCACTACCTATCTGCATTGCTATTAACCTAGTATCCAGTGCACCAAAAGTACAGGTAAGATCCGGGATACCGTCAGAAGAGGACCATCTAACATTTTCCATCAAAATTTATAATTAGGAAACAATGTTATTATCTTGTATAGTAATTATGCTCTTGGGGAGTTCATTAAATGTCTTCAACCTGTCGATCAAAAGGAAATATAAAAGTCAGGTCTTCCTTCCTTAGCATCATACACTGCACTTGAGAGAAGACCATCACAGTCATGATATAGAAGTCATTAACGTTCAGTTTGACTTTTACTGAATACTAGATCGCATAATAAAAGTACATTGGGATCCAAAATCTAGTAAGTACAATTAAGTTTATCTATCTAAGGCGTCCTCCACATACTCTTTTTCATGGCTTTTCCATTTTTTTATAATTCCATAAACCGCATGTTTTTTGTTTATTGTGCACTTCTTTTTTAGTGTTTTATGCATTTATTTATGCATTTTTGTGGGATTTTTCTCCAAAATTTCTGCTTCTGTACATACTTTTGTAGTCGTCAATTTTCTATAACATAGAGCAGGTGGTTTAATAATTCCTCTTGAAATCACAAGATTTGTAATGTGAGAAAGGGCTACAAAAAAGCATCATGCATTTACATATGTGTTTTTTTTAAAGCAGAAAAAACATTGGGGATCTAGTGGAAAAAATAAACTTCAAAATGCTTGAAAAATCTGTTTTGGAGGCCGGCTCGTAGCTCGTTATTGGCAGGTCTCTGTAGGTAGGAAGATGACCGCACTCGTGCAGCTGTCTCTCATTCATGAGTATAGCTGAGCACACACTCTTGACAAGTGCGGCCATCTACCCATTTTCTGAGGCGACCCATAGGTGTACTAGGAAAGTTCTATGGGAAATAGTTCTTCTGATTGTGAAGAAAAGGAAGACCCTTTGTTGTGATCTCACAAAATCCCTTTAGTTGTGGAATCAAAATGTAAAAATTAAAATGTCATACTTTTTAGTAAATCCATATATAATTTTGCATCCACAAATCCAAATAAAGGTATATGATCCGTCAATTTAAAAGCTAAGCTTCTTTCTTATAATGCTTTCACAAACATCCAGGTTCAACTGAACCCTTGTTCAGTATTTAGCTCTTGCAAGATACCAGACAGCTCAGATTTGGAGAGTCGTTTGGCAGGGCACTCACCAGATAGTTGGTGGTCACCAATGGTTTTATTTTTCTGAATAACAAAGCTCTATAGAGTTAAAAAATTGATCAAATCTGCTAGTTCAAGAAAATCTATGGATATCTTTAATATGTCTCAAACATTCCGAGCCTGCAGAAACAATCTCCTAGCTCCAAGATAGAGCAGTTTTGTAAAGTTAATATTTAAGTTTTTAGGAATTGGAAACCAAAAGACACCCTCTTAACATTTTACTCAAATTGCAAAAATGGAGCTATTACTAAATCATTGTGGGGCAATGTATGCAATCTCATTGTACTACCAAACACTAAGCTTTGGGCCATAACTGAGGTAGCAAGAGTACCTGTCTCCAACGCCTGCCACCAGGAGCCCAAAAATAGTAAACAGTGGCTGACTTCATATGCTATTTGTGGCAGCTTCCTAAGCATACAGGAACCGGTCATGCCAATTAGGCTCATCTACCAAGCATCCCTTTCTGCTGCAATTCTATTTCAATGGGAGATGTACAAGTTTTCTATCATGCAACAGACATGCAGATTTGAGCATCATACCAATATTTATAACTAAAACAAGGGGGGAAAAAGTTATGTTAAATGAAGGCTGTTCTCCTTTGTCAATGTTTGGTTGACTAGTGACTTGATTAACCAGAAGCTTTCCAAACCTCAATTTAAAGTGTTCATTTTTAGGGCTTTCAGAATGTACTGATTTTTGTTTAGGAGGTCAATGCTCAACCCTATAAAGAGACATGAAACGAGTTATCAGCCAAACCAGGGACTTCTATCTGCAGATAGCACTATTTCATAAGTACAACATAGGGTTCTGCTTGGCTATTTAAGATGTCATGTGTATGGATGTCCCTAAAGTAGTAATTCTCTTTGCAGAGGTTCAGCAGGTAAGGAACATTTAGTGCATTTTTGCAATTTTTTTATTTCACAATTTAAAAGAAAAATCCTTTCTTAGAATCTTACAGGTCTCCAAATAATTTTAAATGTGTACAGAGAATCAAACCATGGTGTCTGAATTCCTACTTCTGGGATTTCCAAGTCTTTATAACATCAAAGTTTTATTTTTCTCTTTCATCCTGCTGGCTTATAGCGCCATATTGGTTGGAAATCTTCTGATCGTCATCTTAGTATCTACTGACCACCAGCTCCAGGTTCCTATGTTCTACTTTCTCAAGCATCTGGCTCTTGTAGACCTTTTGTGCACCACCAACATTGTACCCAACATGTTACATGTTATCCTGATGTCAGGAGGCAAAATAACCACAACTAGGTGCTTTATCCAGTACTGCACCCATAGTATTTTGGTGTGTACTCAATCGTTGGTCCTTGCTGCTATGTCTCTTGATCGATTCATGGCCATCTGTCAACCTCTGCGTTATTCCTCTGTGATGACCCCTAAACTTTGTCTTCACCTGGCGTTCTGGTCTTGGGCGGCCGGTGTGTTCCTCAGTCCAAGTGAATTTTTTTTTATATTCGAGATGACATTTTGTAGCTCCAACATAATTGACCACTTCTTCTGTGATTTAGCGCCACTGCTCTTCCTAACTTCGTCATACAAAGAGTTAGTGGATTGGCACGACTTCATCATCTCATTGGCTCTTATTTTACTCCCGTTTCTCTTTATCATTGCATCTTATGTGTGCATCTTCATAACCATCCTGAAGATTTCCACCTCCTCTGGAAGACAGAAGGCTTTCTCCACCTGTAGCACACATCTGGCGACAGTCAGCACACACTGTGGCATTCTAGTTCCCCGGAAAAATGTCTTTACTGAAAGGGGGAAATTCTTTTTCCATAAAAACAAATTAAAGGTCTTTATTATTTTGGGCCCGAAACCCCCTTCATTAACCACCTGGTATATAGCATGAGAAGCCAAGAGTATAGAAGAGCAATACAAAAAATCATCAATAGACGGAAAGGGAAATAAATTTAATGCCTACAAAGATTATTCCACTGCATACATACAGTATATATAAAGTAATAAGTTGCAAGTGACCATCTTGATGGAAATGAAATCTGCCACCAAAAAAAAACCTGTGGATAAACCCAAACAGTGGGCTTTTACCTTCTCTCTACTTGGAGGAATCAATTCCTCTATATCTTCCTCAAAAACCCTTTTGTAAAATTAAAGGGGTTTTTGGTGTACGTCAGTGATTGCCATTTTTTCTTTTTTGGGGCCTTATTAGATTTTTTTTTGGTTACTTTTGCCCTTTGAAGAGAGAATTTTAAAGTTTGGGTGCTACCCCAGAAACCCCCTGCTTTATGGAGTGGGTTTTTAAATCTTTTTAAAACTCATAGGTTTCCAGAAAAAACCCTTTGGGAAAGCAAAAAAGGGGAAAAATCCCACTTTTTAAATTTTTTCATATACTGATTTAAAAACCTTACTTCAAAAATAAACTCAAAAGCTTTTTAATAGGGTCTATCTGGAAGAAGTTTTCTTCTGATATCCTGGTGATCCTGCGACTTCTGCAGGCGCTTCCCAAGAGTCATAATTTAACTCCTAAAGTGCATGTATCTGCAATAAATCATATAACAAATGGGAAATTCAGAAATTGTCGACTCATCCCCGAATTCTTTAGAATATTAAAATTTAAAAAAAAGGATGAAAGATTTCCCTTTCCTTTGAAAAATTAGTGGAAGGAAACCAGCTCCCCCTAAAATTTTTTTTGGGGCTCATTAAAATTCTTAAAACCCAGTCTTTGGGGGACTGCCCCTTTCTTTAAAAAATATTAGCAAAAAAAACCCTTATATATATATAAAACTCACCCCCCATTTTAAAAATTAGGTACACCTTCCAATGCTCGTTAACACTTTTTTTCTAATCAGCCAACCCACATGGCGGCAATTTCCAGTGCTTTTTGGGCATGTAAAAACAGGGGCAAGACGTCCCCTGCGGGTTCAAACCAAAGCATCAGAAAGGGGGAAAGAAAGGTGATTTGAGTGCCTTTGAACGTGGCAGGGTTTTTTGGTGCCAAAAAGGGCGGTTTTGAGTTTTTTTCAAAAATGCTGATCTCCGGGGTTTTTTCACGCAAAAAAACCTCCTAGGATTTACGAGAATGGCCCGAAAAAGAAAAAAAAACCCAGTGAGCGGCAGTCCTGTGGGCGGAAATGCCTTTTTTGATGCCAGGGCAAAGGAGAATGGGCAAAATGGTTCGGCTGATAAAAAAGGCAACAGTGACCCCAAATACCCCACCCGTTACAACCAAGGTGGGCAAAGGGGATCTCTGAAGCACAGAAACGGGGGGAACTTTGAGGCAGATGGGCTACAGCAGCAGAGACCACACCGGGGCCCACTCTTTCAGCTAAGGGAAACGGGAAATGGGCTCCAATTTCCCCAAGCTCACAAAAATTGGGAAACCGTAAAAAAGATTGGCAAAACGTTCCCTGGCCCTGATATTTCTCGTTTTCTGCGGGCGGTTTTTTCCGGTTGGGTAGGGTCAAAATTTGGGGGGCAACAACATGAAAGCATGGATCCATCCTGTTGTATAAAGGGTTTTCGGTTTGGTGGTGGGGGTTTGTATGGTGTGGGGAATATTTTTTGGCACTCTTTCCCCCCCTTTGGGTTTACCAATTAAAGCATCTTTTGGAAACCCCTTGGGGGAATTTTAATGCCAGAAGAATTGGGGCCCAGTTCTAAAGGAAAAAGGGGGCCCAAAACCCGTTACTAGCATTTTTTGTCCCTAATAAAGGGGCCCGGTGAGTGTTTATATATATATATATAAAATATAAAATTATATAATTTATATATATAAAATTTTAATGAGAGAGAGAGGGTAAAGAAAGAGAGTTTTTTTCGGATCCACCAAAGATAAATAATATATATTTATATAAAAGGAGAGAGAGAGAGAGGGGAAAAGAGAGAGAAAGAGAGGGGAAAGAGAGAGAAAGGAGAGAGAGAGTTGTCTCTGTTTCTAAACCCCACTTTTTGGCAGTTTACCCAGAAATCTTTCAAGGTTTAAATTCCTTTGGGAACTTGAAATTTTAAATGTAAAATTTTTTGGGCCCGGGCACAAAAAATTTGCCTTTTAAAAGTATATTTGAAAGCATTTAGGTTTTTTTTTTAAAACTATGTGAGCTGTAGGGAAAAGGTTAATTATGCTAATTAACCCCTTACTGACATTTGAAAAACCCAAGTTATGTGGAAAAGGCAGGGGGAATAGAAAACCCGGGCCCCAAAAAAAAACCTTTGGATGGGGGCCCCCTACCCCCCCTCGCCCCCTCCCTGACCAGGGCCCATTTTCCGGGGACATGCTGTTAGATAATGTAGATAAAACAAGGGGGTAAAAAAACCTCCCCCTTAAAATATCCCATCATACTGCTCCCAAAACAAACCCACTATACCAAACCCAACATTACTAATAACTCTACTACGTAAGGCCCTGTTTAAACCCCCGCCAGAACACGCCCAACAAATTACCACCACATAGGGATGAAAATCCCCTACATTTTTTTACTGTTTCATTTACACAAAGCCAATAGTCCGCCATATAGTGACTATAAGTGGTAGCCCACCAGTGTACACCCCTGCGGGACGGTATATAACCCCCATCAGGGGCCCAATAAAGTGGAGAACCATGGTACACGGGCTCTGCTTTTTTAAAAATTTTAACCACCATCATGCCCAAAAAATATTTGGAAAAATACCAGTGTAAAATTTACACGTTTTATTTTTAAAAATTAAACCACCATACATTTCCCCCATTAGTGGTATATATCAGTGTCACGCCTGTGCAGACATATGTGATTCAGGTATTTACTCTTGTGACTCACAAGGGGCGTTCCCCCTTGCCCGTCGTTGACTTTCCCCCCTTTTTTCTGCAAACCCGTCCAGACCTTCATGATGACACTCCCGGCCCCCTTTTTTCCCCCCCCTGCACAAAAAATCTTAGAATCCTGGGCTTTTTCCCGCACCTGCCCCCCTGGCTAAAAAGGGTCCCTTAGGCAGGAGGTTTAAAATTTGGATATATGGGGGGCCCCCAAAAAAGGCAAAAGGGTTTTGGTAGCCCAAAAAAGTCCCCCCCTTTTAAAAGGGAGGCAGGGTTTAGGAAACTTTAGGGAGCCATTCAAGGGAAAACAGGGTTGTTTTGGTAGGGTATAGGGGCCCTTTAGGTAGGGTTTTAAAGGGAGCTAAAAAAGGGGGCCCATATTAAAAAGACAGGGGGGCTTTTAGGGGGGAATAGGGAGATAGGCCTTTACAGTAGCCTAAAAGGCTATTCAGGCAGGCAGACTTGGAAACTGTATAGGCAGCCTTTAGGGGGCTATATAAAGGGAGCCTGGGGGGGTATTTAAAGGGGAGCCCGGGGGGTGTTAAAAGGCAGACTTAGGGGGGGTACAGGGAAAGGGTTAGGGGGTGTACAGGGGGGCTTTTTTGGGGGATACAGGGAGGCTAGGGGGTATACAGGGCTGTATTTGGCAGGCCCGGTAGGGGGTGTATAGGAGGCAAAGGGTGGTAGGGGGTGTAAAAGGGAGGAGGCGGCAGGGTAGGGGGCTGTAATTTGGCCGGGAAAGGTAGGGGGGGTTTTAAGTAAACCCTAGGTGGCTGTATAGGCAGGGGGGCTAGGGGGTGTAAAGGGGAGGGGGCTAAGGGGGGGTTAATTTAAAAGCGGCAGGCTTTGGGGGCTGTTTGGGAGGGGAGGCTAGGGGGCTTAAAAAAGGCGGGAGGAAAAGGGGGCTGTTATGGGGAGCCGGGTAGGGGGGGTAATTTGGCGGCAGGCTGGGGGTGTATAGGCAGGGGAGGCTAGGGGGCTGTATAGGGGAGCAGGCAAGGGGGGGGTGTAATAGGCGGAGGCTAGGGGGTTGTAAAGGCAGGCAGGGGAAAGGGGGTGTAATAGGCAGGGAGGAAAGGGGGGGTGTAATAGGGAGGCAGGCTAGGGGGCTGTAATAGCAGGCAGGTTTGGGGGCTGTAAAAGGCCCGGAGGCTTGGGGGGGTTTTAGGCAGGCAGGTTAGGGGGCTGAATTTGGCAAAGGGTAGGGGGCTGGGAAGGCAGGGGTAAAGGGGGGGGGATAAAGGGAGGCTAGGGGGTGTATAGGCCCGGCAGGCAAGGGGGTGTATAGGGGAGGGGTGGGGGGAGGGGTTGGAAGGGGGGCCGGGGCATTTTGGGGGGGGGGGTTTCAGGCGGGGAGGGGTAGGGGGGTGGGGGAAAAAGGCAGGCAGGCTAGGGGGCTGTATAGGCAGGCAGGCTAGGGGGATTTAAAAGGCCCGGGATGTGGGGGTGTATAGGCAGGATGCTAGGGGGGGTACAGGGAGGCAGGGTTTGGGGTGTACATTTAGGCAGGCAGGGGGCTGTATAGGGAGGCAGGCTAGGGGGCTGTAATTGGCAGGCCCGGCTAGGGGGCTGTATAGGCACCAGGGGGGGGAAAAGGGAAGGGGGTGTATAAAGGAGGCTAGGGGGCTTTTATAGGCAGGCTAGGGGGCTGTTATAGGGGGGCCCGGCAAAGGGTAGGGGGTTACAGGCAGGCAGCTGGGGGGGGTATAGGCAGGCAGGCTAGGGGGGTACAGGCAGGCAGGGGTAGGGGGGGGTTAGGGGAGGCAGGCTAAGGGGGGGTACAAAGGGAGGCTGGGGGGAGGTAAAAAAAAAAAAACAGTTTACTCACCCCGGTCCCGATCCCCCCCATGCCCGCGTTCAGTCTTTTCTGCAGCCTTGGCCCAGCGCGGGGGGGCGCGGTGATGTGACTCACCGCGCACGCCCAGTGTTCACAGAGCGCCCGGGAGGGGGAATAGCAGGGCGAGCGAGCGTCGCTCCGTTTTTGCTAGCTCCGGGGCCCGCGTGCCTCAACGCTTTGGGCCGGGGGCCCCCGGGGCGTTCAGGGGCAGTAACCCCCGGGGGGCCCCCCAGCTCCCCCCCCCCGCCGTGAAAATGTTAAGTTCACTCGGCGGGGGACAGGAGCGGCATTAAACCCGGGGTTTGCAGAGCGGTAGCTGCGCCCCCGGGGGCCCCCCCAAGCGCAGGCGCCCCGAAACAACTGCTTAACCCCCGCAAACCCCGGGTATTAAAGCCCCTGGGTGGTGGGGGAAAGGGGTTTCCCACCCCATACGTAAAAAGGGCCCCCATCCAAAAAGATCATGGGGCCAGAGCAGAGCCCGCAAAGATAACGCATGAAGCCCAAATTTATAATAAAAGCGGCTTTTGGGCCATCGGGGAGAGAGAGAAAAGGGGGAAAAGAGAGAGAGAAAGAGAGAGAGAGAGAAGGAGGGGAGAGAGAGTTGTCTCTGATCTCAACCAAGTTTTGCAAGTTTATCATGAAATCTTTCAAGGGTTAATTCCTTGGTACTTGTATTTTATGTGAAATTTTTTGGGTTTCCGGGGAGCAAATATATTGCCCCCTTTCCAAAGTATATTTTTTAGCAGTTAGGTTCTATTTTATAACTCATGTGAGCTGTATGAGATGGTTAATTATGCTAATTAACCCTTTACTGACATTTGACGTACCAATATATCGTGGTAGGGAAGGGATTTCCGACTCATGACGTACTGGCACATCAAGAAGATTTATGCGGGCCCCAGAAACAGGGGCCTGCACATCATTTGCCGAAACCAAAATTTATAATACAGCTGGCTTTGTGTGCTATCGGTCACAACTCATTATTCCCTTAGATGCTACAGCTAAGGAAAAGATAGAAGAAGGGAGCTCCCTCTTGCTCTATCGGCACCCCCGTGGCACGATCACGGGTTACCGATAACTTCCCTAACAAATTGGAAGCCTAACAAAGGGTTGTTTGTGATGTGATTAGGCCCGGCCGTGCCTGAAGGCATGGCTGGACATGCTAGTGATACAATGCAGTGCAGTGATGTACTGCATTGTATTACAAAAGCGATCTAACGATCTCTGAGTGTAGTCCCCGATGGTGACAATTAAAATAAAACTTGAAAAGTAAAAATATTAACATACATGTAATAAAACAAGCACACCGCCTTTTCCCCATTAAAAATGCCAATTGTCCCAAAAAGTTCAAAAAGAAAAAGCATATGTATTTGGTATTGCTGCATGTGTAATGACCTAGCCTATAAATCTGTCACATTATTTGACCTGCATGAGGAACGGGGTGAAAAAAAAATGGCAGAATCGCAATTTTTGTTTATCCCGCTGAATAAAAAGGGATCAAAAAGTCATATAAACCCCAAGTGGTACCAATGAAAATGTTAGTTCGCCCCACAAAAAAAAGGCCTTACACAGCTCCATATACAGAAAAACTAAAAAAAAGATCAGAAGACTGCAATGCATAAACAAAGCTTTACACAATGATATAATTTGCTTTTTCTTTTTTTAAGCGCTACAACATAAAAAAACCTATATAAATTGTGTATCCCTGTAATTGTATCGCCCCAAGAGTAAAACCTACATGTGATTTATACTGCATGGTGAACATTGAAAAAAATAAAAAACACTACCAGGATTGCCGTATTTTCTTCTTAATGCCTCCCAAAAAATGGATTAAAGGCAATCAAAAAGTCATGTGTTCCCCAAAATGGTGCCAGTAAAAAAGTGAACCCATCCCGCAAAAAACAAGCTCTTAGTCCATATACAGAAAAATAAAAAATGTACATACAAACATACAAACGACATACAAACACAATTTTTTACACACATATTTTATTGTGTAAAAGTATAAAACATAAAAAAGTTTATGAAATTTATATAATTGTAATTGTACCGACCGCATAGTAAAGTTTTTATGTCAATTATACTGCACAGCGAATGCTGTAAAAATGAAACCCGTGGTGGAACTGCATTTTTTTAAATTCATTTTCGCAACTCAATGCTAAAAAACTGTCTACCACATATGAACCCAAAATGCATAATACGTCCATAGATGAGTTCGCTGAGGGGTTTTTAATCCAAAATGGGGTGACTTCTGGATGGTTTTTCCTGTTCTGGTACTTTGGGGGCTTTGCAAATGCGACATGGCCCCACCAAAATCCAAAAGCCAAATAGCACTCCCTCCCTTGTACGCCCTGCCATGCGCCCACACAGCAATTTACACCCACATATAGGGTATTGCCAAACTTGGAAAAAATTGCATAAAAATGTGCGTTTTTTCAAGGATTTATTTTTAAAATGAAACATCAGCTAAAACTGCATACTATTGGGAAATTTTTTATTTTATTTTAACAGCCTAATGCTAAAAAAAACCTGTGAAACACCTGTGGTATCAACATACTCACTATATATTCCTTTAGGGGAGTGGTTTCTAACTATCTGTCTTACACACAAAATTTTTGAACTTTGAAAACATTTGATATTTTTCACAAATAAACAAGCACACTGATCAAAATGCGTTAGTAACTCCAGACAGTCTCTGAATCACATGGATATGTAAAAACCATTAAAAAGTTATTCCCACATAAAGTGACACTGGTCAGATTTGAGAAATAGGGCTCTGTGAAAGAGCTCAAAACTGGCTGCGGCAATAAGGGGTTACTTATCATCCAGGTGGGTGTGCCTCAGTATGAAATCTGGGGGACAACATATCCCAATAGCACTGCTTTTAGGGCATGTTCACAAGGCGTTTGTTAAATAGCTTTTTTGGTACGTTTTACGCACCAAAAAACAAAGCCCAAAACGTTTTTAACAATGTTCAAGTGTGATTACATCGATTTCAATGTAAAATACGTATCGTCATTTAGATTATATATATTTTACATGTGTTTTTGCAGTGCATAAAATGGATGCATTCAAAGAAGTGACGTCAATTCTTGATCCATTTTATGCATTGAAAAACCCACAGAAAAATAGGGATACCTTTTTGCAGTCCTGAAAACGTATCCAAATATGCACCATACTTAGTATTATGTTTTTGGATGTGTTTAGCACAACACGTTTTACATATTGCAAAAACGTATCCAAGATGCCGTCTGCATATACCCTTGGTGTCAGGGCTAGGCAGCCCTCAGTCTGCAGGGAGCAACAGTCTGCAGCAGCTGATTTGCGACCCCACCCTGATAGACAGTCTGCTGGCAGCTCCATGAGTGACAGAGGCCCAACCACTCTGGACAGGGGGCGTGTCGCACCAGCCAATTGGAGGACTCGGAGGCCGCTCCAATCAGCTACGGGGGCGGTATCCGGGAATCACATTTAAACTCCTTGCAGGCTGGGTGCTGCGTCTGTGATATTCTACTGGCTGCCTATTACCTGTGCTATTGTTTGTTGTTTTGCTTATCCGTGTACCAGATCTCTGCTTGTTTTCCTGACGCTGTCTTGTGCTCTGATTCGGTACCTCACTCCTGTTCGTTTTGACCTCGGCTTGTGTACGTTTTCTTCCTGGTTCCGTTTTGTGGCTTGGCGTTACTGATTGGCTTTTGACCCAGACTGTTGACTCTTCTTCCTCCTGACGGCCCCAGCACTTTAGCAGCGCAGGGACTGTCGCCCAGTTGGATTCTGCCGCCTAGGGCAGCACATCAAGCAGGCAGGGAGAGTGGGCTGGGTTCCAGTCAGGGCTCACTGCACCTCCCTTGACGTGACATTATCACAGGCCGAAACCGTTATTGTTCTACCCTCACTATGAACCCCATGACAGCTCTGGTAGAGCAGATGCAGGGGCTTACCCAGCTAGTCCAGGATCTGGCGCTGAGGGTACAACAGCAGGAGACTTCCCCAAGTCCAGATGCCCCTGCACTACCTTTACCTCATGGAGAACCCCCTATTCAGTTGCCTGACAGGTTCTCAGGCAATAGGAAGGCCTTTTTGGCATTTAGAGAGGGTTGTCTCCTGTATTTTAGGCTCCTCTCATGTACCTCGGGGAATGAGGAGCAAAGAGTGGGAACAGTTATGTCCCTACTTCAGGGTCCCCCCCCAGGAGTGGGCATTCTCGTTACCACCTGATTCGCCAGAACTGTCTTCCGTGGACAGGTTCTTTGCCTCCTTGGGCGTACTTTTTGATGACCCTGATCGGGAGGCTGTGGGTACCGAGGCTCAGCTGACCACCTTGAGGCAAGGTAAAAAGACTGTGGAGGAGTATTGCTTTGAATTTCGTCGCTGGTGTGTTCCGTCTGGGTGGAACGACCCAGCTCTTAGATGTCAGTTCAGATTAGGGTTGTGAAGGATATGTTGGTGACTTACCCTACCCTGGGTACTTTAGATGAGGCTATGGCACTAGCTGTTCGTCTGGACAGGCGTTTTAGTGAGAGATGTCGGGAAAAGGCTTCTCCCCTGGTGGGTCCTCCCATGGTCACCTCTACACCCGTGGTTCCCGAGATAAACCCAGAGGAACCAAGTGGGGGCTTCTTCTGCGACTGCTACTAGTGACCGTAGGACTACTTATCGAATCCAGGGATTATGCTTTTACTGTGGCGAAGATGGACACGTCGTCCAGGAGTGCTCCAAGAGGAAGACCAGGCCGGGAAATCTCCAGCGCCTAGGTGATTTGCAGGAAGGTCACCTAGGCGAGCAGGTATTTCCTATTGTATCCAAAAAGTTGCTGCTTCCAGTTAAGATTTCATATTTGTCGCTGTCTGGTTCTGGGAATGCGTTTGTGGATTCTGGGTCAGTTTCTAATTTTGTAGACGCGTCCTTAGCCAAACATCTAGGCCTACCTTGGAGACCTCTATCTGATTCTCTGCTGGTTGTGACTATTGACTCCACTCCACTAGCTAGGGGCACAATCCAACATTGTACTCCTGAGCTGGAGATGGTGGTAGGATATATACCTACTGAAAAGTGTATTCTGTTTATCATGGAGGGGCTGCCCGCGGATGTGGTTTTGGGGCTGCATGCTTTCTAGATATCATTAACCAGTGTTTGACTGGAATTCAGGAGAATTAACTAAGTGGGGACAACAGTGTGTTGACAGATGTCTCCCTATTATACTTGGGAATATACAGGTTTTTTCTCAGAAACCATCGGAGATCCTACCCTCCCATAGATACGACTGTGCCATTGACCTATTGCCCGGAGTAAAGTTTCCCAAGGGGAGGTTATATAATCTGTCAGATCCCGAAAGACTAACTATGAAGAAGTATATTTCAGAAAGCCTACAGAAAGGGCATATCCGACCTTCTGTGTCTCCTGTGGGTGCAGGGTTTTTCTTTGTGGGAAAGAAGGATGGAGGCCTCCGTCCATGCATAGACTACCATGAATTGAATAAGAGAACGGTAAAAAACCAATACCCTTTACCTTTGATTCCAGATCTGTTTAATAAAATCCAAGGAGAAAAGTGGTTTTCCAAGTTGGACCTGAGAGGTGCCTATAACCTCATCCGCGTTTAACACTCCTGAGGGTCATTTTGAGTATCTGGTGATGCCGTTCAGGTTGTGTAATGCTCCCGCGGTCTTCCAGAACTTGGTTAATGATGTTTTCCGGGAACTCATTGGACGTTGTATGGTCGTTTACCTGGATGACATTTTAATCTATTCGAAAGATTAGTCGTCACACGTATGACAGGTATTGTGGATCCTGAAGGAGAATAGTTTGTTAGTAAAGCTTGAAAAATGTGTTTTCGGGGTGTAGGAAGTACCGTTTCTTGGGTATATCCTGACTCCTAACTCATTTTGTATGGACCCCTGTAAAATTCAAGCCATTCTTGACTGGGTCCGTCCTTCATCCCTGAAAGCCCTACAACGGTTCCTAGGGTTTGTTAATTATTATCCTAAATTTATCCATAATTTTTCTGTCCTAGTTCGTCCATTGACTGACATGACTAAGAAGGGGGTTGTAACAGATGAGCGGGTAAAGCGGGTAGTGGACCCACTGGACCACTGCCGGGCTTGCTCCAAGGGGGCGTAACTAAGTGGCCGTCGGGCATCTTCACAGAGCCTTTGATGGTAAGGATGGCTTACCCCAACAGCCACCAGGTGCTACCTTAGAGCAGTCCCCAGCAGTGGCAGCTGACCAACAGGCCAGAAGTGCCAAAGTTAGGCACCAACAGAATAGGAACAGAGACACAGCAGACTAGATATGGATATGTGCAGGTACAAACAAAGACAGGACAAAACGGATTCCAAACAGGAGGATTAAACATAAGGCAAAGGAACAATAAATAGACAGACTGAAAACAACACCAAGAACAAGCAGAGACTTAAAGGGGTTGTCTCACTACATTGATTCATCTTACCTCAGTCCTGTTTTCTTGGTTTCATTTTGAATTCAGGTGCGTGTTTACTGGCTTCTACTAAGCTGCAGTAGAAGCCAGGTCTGTAGCTATAGCAACCAGTGCTGGCAGCCTATCATGAGAGATCAAACAGGTCTGTAGCTATAGTGACCTGAGGAGCTGATGCAGCCCATACAAGAGGGGATATCTCAGAATAGATAGGACACTGTTAATGGACATATATTGCAAAGGGACTTGTTTTTGCAAGATCTTTAACATAAAAAGCAATCCTTGTAGTGAGACAACCCCTTTAAGCTAAACTCAGGCAAGGAACCAAGGCATGACCAGGGCAGGAACACAGGCAGAGAACAAGGCAAGAGAACTCACAAAGACACAAGGAGACCAACATAGAGACTAACCAAATATAGAGGATACCACAAAGACACAAACAAGACAGGGTGTGCACACCAGACTGCTAACAAACAAGATCAGAAAACACACAGCAACAGACTAGCACAAGACACAACATGCAACAAGACACAACAAGGATCAGGCAGGGAGTGTCGAGAGGAACAGACTTATAAACCCACAGGTGGAAGGGGATTGGCAGAGGAAGCCCAACCCCGCTGCACACTGTGGGAATAAAGGAAGGGAAGATGTGGCCGCCGCCCTTATAGAGACAGGGAATCAGGGCAGCAGCCAAGATGGAGGAGCAGCATGGCCAGTATGGGAAAAGCCGCACAGCAACCGCAGGTGGGCAAGCAGCGGCGACAGGAACACACACGGTGACAGCAGAGGCCGCGGCGAAGGACAGGAACGCGGCAAGGGCCGTTACAGGGGTGAAGTTCAATAATTGGCAACCTGAGGCCATAGAGGCGTTTGAAAAACTTAAGCAGTGTTTTGTATCTGCCCCTGTGTTGATCTAAGCAGATCATAATAAACCCTTTGTTGTCGAGGTTGATGCTTCTGAGTATGGTGCAGGGGCGGTCCTGTCTCAGGGATCCGCTACTATGACTAACCTTCGCCCTTGTGCCTTCTTTTCACGTAAATTTTCCTCGAGGAATTATGACATTGGTAATTGAGAGTTGTTGGCTATTAAGTGGGCCTTCGAGGAATAGCGCCACTTCCTAGAGGGTGCCCAACTTCAAGTCACGGTTCTTACTGATCATAAGAACCTCACCTGTTTAGAAAATGCAAAAAGGTTGAATCCACGTTAGGCACGTTGGGCATTATTTTTTACTCGCTTTAACTTTGTTGTTACTTACGGACCAGGTTCTAAGAATGTTAAAGCCGATGAGCTATCTAGAAGCTTCTGTGCCAGCCAGGCTTCCCAGGAGAATCTGGTACCTATATTGCCCAAGGAGACTCTGGTCTCAGCCATTTCCCCTGATTTAGCCACTGAGATTAAGACCCACCAGGATATGAGACCTGCTAATTGTCCTGTTTCGAAGGTCTTTGTTACCACTCAGTTTCAGCTACGAGTATTGAAAGAATTCCATGATTCCGTGTTATCTGGACATCCTGGAGTGTCGCACAAAGAGGCTGATTTCTCGTATTTACTGGTGCCTGTTATTGTCTCATGATGTTGAGGCCTATGTGGCATCTTGTGAAGCCTGCGCTCGAGCAAAGGTTCCCAGAACTCGTCCACCTGGTGAACTTTGCCCTCTACCTGTACCTGAACATCCATGGACCCATATATTCATGGATTTTATGACGGATCTTCCTCCTTCAGAGGGCAAGATGGTTATTTAGGTTGTAGTGGACCGTTTCAGTAAAATGTGCCATCTTGTCCTTTTAAGGGGGTTGCCGTCGTCCAAGAAACTTGCTGAACTCTTTATCAAGCACATTGTCAAACTACATGGTTTACCAGAGTAAATTGTTTCGGATCGAAGATGGGTTCAGGTTTGTTTCTCGATTTTGGAGAGCCCTTTGCAAGGCTCTGGGTATCCCCCTGTCCTTCTCCCCTGCCTTCCACCCAGAGACTAATGGGCAGACAGAGAGGGTAAATCAAATGGTAACACAGAAACTTCGTTGTTATGTCTCTGATCAGCAGGCAGATTGGGTAAAGTACTTACCATTGACAGAGTTTGCCATTAACAATCAGGATAGTAGCTCGTCTGGTACCTCACCATTTTTTTGTAACTATGGGTGTCACCCAAGACATGCCTCATTTTCCAGTGCTACGTCTGATCACAGTGGGGTGGATGTTATCATTAAAGATCTGTGCACAGTCTGGGCCCAAGTTCAGAAGAACTTGGTTCATACCCAGAACATCCAGAAGAAAAATTCTGATAGACGGCGCCTTTGTTCTAGAGGGTTCGTTGTTGGGGATAAAGTATGGTTATCCACCCGAAATCTGCAATTGAAGGTTCCTTTCTGGTAAACTCACACCGCGTTATGTAGCTCCATATGTGATTCTTGAGGTGGTCAATCCGGTGGCATATCGGCTGAAATTACCCTCTTCTCTCCGTTTACACAACGGATTTCATCAGGCACGTCTTAAGAAGTATATTCAGCCAGTGACTCTGCCCTCTAGGCCTCCTCCTCCAGTGTGTATAGAGGGGGAGTTAGAATATGAAGTCGCCCGAATTTTGGATTCCCATAAGGTCCAAAGGTCACTGCAGTACCTGGTTCACTGGAAGGGTTATGGTCCGGAGGAGAGATCATGTGTTCCGGCGAATTCCATCCATGCTGATCACCTATTAAAGGAATTCCATGAATCTCATCCGGACAAACCCAGACCAGGGAAGGGTCCAGTGGCCCCTCCTAAAAGGGGGGGGGGATACTGTCAGGGCTAGGCGGCGCTCAGTCTGCAGGGAGCAACAGTCTGCAGCAGCTGATTTGCGACCCCACCCGGATAGACAGTCTGCTGGCCACTCCATGAGTGACAGAGGCCCAACCACTCTGGACAGGGGGCGTGTTGCACCAGCCAATGGGAGGACCCGGAGTCCGCTCCAATCAGCAGCAGGGGCGGTATCCGGGGATCATATTTAAACTCCTTGCAAGCTGAGTGCTGCACCTGTGATATTCTGCTGACTGCCTATTACCTGTGCTATTGTTTGTTGTGTTGCTTATCCGTGTACCAGACCTCTGCTTGTTTTCCTGACCCTGTCTTGTGCTCTGATTCGGTATCTCGCTCCCGTTCGGTTTGACCTCGGCTTGTATACGTTTTCTCTCTGGTCCCGTTTTGTGGCTTGGCGTTCCTGATTGGCTTTTGACCCGGACTGTTGACTCTTCTTCCTCCTGACGGCCCCAGCACTTTAGCAGCGCAGGGACGGTCGCCCAGTTGGCGTCTGCCGCCTAGGGCAGCACTTCAAGTAGGTAGGGAGAGTGGGCTGGGTTCCAGTCAGGGCTCACTGCACCTCCCTTGACATGACACTTGGGGTATGTTTTCAACGTGTATTTGTGCTATCACATTGAAAGTCGTGGGCAGCTTAAACATCTTTTGATCAAAATATGTGAACCGAGAGTCTCAAAGTTTTTTCATGTATGATAGATAGCATAAATGCTTCTTTAGGGATTTCCACGTAGTGTATTGCCCTTTTTGCAGTAGTGTGCCCCTGGAGGCGGTGTGTGTGTGTACATGTAGAATTACAAGTGTGCCGCAGCCCGGCCAGTGGCACCCAGGTTTGCATACGTTTTTTTCAGAAATGTTATTGTGTGCAGAAACATACGGTATACTTGGTGTACATTGATTTTAACCTATATGGGAAGGAAGGGGTGCTTCCTTTTGGGTTTCTGTCCCCGCCCACTCTCACAGGCTGTCATAAGAAGGGCAGCTTGCAGGTTGGGTGTTTTTTATTTTTTCTCTCTGAATAATGGAGGTCGGTTGACCCAGTGAGAGGCCTGATTGGCTCGATTGAGAGGTAAAGATAGCATAGGACTGCCCGATTTTGAGATCACGTTGAAAGTCGTGGGCAGCTTAAACATCTTTTGATCAAAATATGTGAACCGAGAGTTTTAAAGTTTTTTCATTTGTGCTATACATGCACGCTGCAATTACGGTAGTTCATAGCTCCCATAGAGAACTATTAATTATGCGGCATCTTCTCGGGCGTTCAAAAAATGTGCTGAAAAACCCGTCCTCGGCTTATACTTGAGTCACTGTCGGCGCTTGGGCGCTGGCAGGGACACTTCTGCTACATCTGACTCCTCAGGGAGCGCATAAAGCAGAATCCCGAGTAAGCCGACAGCGTCCGGGTGCTGCTTTGGCCCAGGCGCTGTTGGCGATCTCTTTACCTGTATGTGACTCCTCTGGGAGCACATACAGGTGAAGATACTACTGCGGACCAAAGAGTGCGCACTCCCTACTCCGCAGTGGATCCCAGATGGTCACAGACTGTCCGTGCTGTGCCATCACACTGCCTGTGCGGCCTGATGACATCACGCCGCCTGTGCCAGAAGACAGAGTGCATGGGAGTCAGAGCAAAGAGGGAGTGAGGTAAGTGTTTGTATTTATTTTTTTTTTTTAAACCCTGCCTATACCTGCCTGAAACTGCATATAAGGGATATTTTTCTGCCTATAACCTGCCTATGGGGACATTAACCTGCCTATAGGGACATATACCTGCCTATAACCTGCCTATAGGGACATATACCTGCCTATATCCTGCCTATACCAGCTTATAACCTGCCTATTACCTGCCTATGGGGACACATACCTGCCTATAAGGACATATACTTGCCTTTTACCTGCCTTTGGTGACACATACCTGCCTATACCTGCCTATGGGGACATATATCTGCCTATAACCTGCCTATGGGGGACATATACCTGCCTATGGGGGACATATACCTGCCTATAACTGCCTATACCTGCCTATGGGGGACATTTAACTGCCTATACCTGCCTATGGGGGACATATAACCTGACTATGAGGACATATTCCTGCCTATAACCTGACTATGGGGGACATTAAACTGCCTATGTAATTTTTTTGGTATCCATTTTTATTTTTTAAATTCACCAGTAGCCGCTGCATTTTCCACCCTAGGCTTATACTCGAGTCAATAAGTTTTCCCAGTTTTTTGTGGCAAAAGTAGGTGCCTTGGCTTATATTTGGGTTGGCTTATACTCGAGTATATACGGTATATATTTTTCCATCCATGCATGAAGTTTCACAAACTATTTGTACTTTGGCAGAGGTAGAGTAAACTTATTTATAGGAGTATTTTACAATTGGGAAGCAATGTTATTATCTTGTATGGTAATTATGCTCTGGGGATTTAATTAGTTAATCAAAGTTTCAAATATCTTCAACCTGTCAATCAAAAGGAAATATAAAAGTCAGGTCTTCCTTCCTTAGCATCATACACTGCACTTGACAGAAGATCATCACAGTCATGATATAGAAGTCATTAAGGTTCAGTTTCAACATTCATTGAATTCTAGATCATGTTATAAATATTCCTCTGGAACCAAAATCTAGTAAGTACAATTAAATTTCTCTATGGCTTTCTTCACTGCATTTGTTGGCCGAAAAAAGGCTACAAACCCGCGCTCCTTTTGCGTGTGTGTTCTGTGTTTCTTATGACTCCTTTTTATTCTTATGTTTTATGTTTCTTTTGTCCCCCAAAATGTTTTTTTGAGTGATGTTTGTTTTGTGGTGCTATTCTTATAACATATCATGTGATTTAAAGATCATGTGGTATAAGGATTCCTCTTGGAATCACATGATTTGTAGTGTGAAAAAATGCCATAAAAATAACAAAAACCACAGCACATATTTATACACGTGTTTTTTTAAGCAGGAAAAAACAGTGGAGAAAAAAACGCCATACCTACAGCATGCTGTATTAAAAAAAACAAAAAAACATGAAATGTACTTAAAATTAGGACAAACAACACCTACAAAATGCAACGTCTATACTGAGATTTATATTTCCTAGTCAATTTCTAGCTAACGTTTGGCCGCAGCATTTCTAGGCAAAAAAACTAAACAAAAAAACAGTCCTTCTTTTCCAAAAATGCTATGTGACATGAAATTAAACATAATTACTTCTTTGCACAAAATTTATTGGAAATTGGCTCTAAGATTAAGGACCACGTGTAACAGGTGGACCAGCTATTTCTTTACTGTCATTTAGTAGAGTTTGATCCTGTTTGTTTCAGAGCAGTTTTTGCAAAAAATCCCTCTCAGAGGCCGGCTCGTAGCTTGCTATCGGCCGGCCTCTGTGAATGGGAAGATGACCACATGTCCCTCATTCATGTCTATGGGAGTTCTGAGTAGAGCTGAGCACACATTCTTGACTTTCCTCTGGACCGCCATAGATATTAAAGGGGAGAATTGCACAAGTGCGGCCATCTCCCTATTCTCTGAGGTCGGTTTGTAGACATACCAGGAACGTCCTATGGAAACTAGTGATGCTGATTTTGTAGAAAAGATAAACCATTCATTTTAATCTCACCAAATCCCTTTAGTTGTGAAATCAAATGCTAACAGTAATGAAAATCTCAATTGTAAACCCAATATTTAACTCTCACTAAATTGCTCAAGATACCAGGAGGCTCAGATCTGGAATGTTGTTTGGCAGAGTCCTCACTGGAGAGTTAGTGGTCTCCAATGGTTTTCTTTTCCTGAGTTACAAAACCGCAGCTCTGTAGAGCTAAAACATTTATAAAAGCTGCAAGTTTAAGAAAATCAATAGAAATCTTCAATATGTCACCCTTCTCTATAAATGCTTCCCAAGCATGGAGAAACAGCCTTAGAGCTTCAAGATAATTCAGTTTTTTAATGTTATCCAATGAATGTTTGAGGGACTGGAAGTCGAAAACCACGCTATTAATATTTTACTCAAATAGCAAAAACTGAGCTATTCTTAAATCATGGTGGAGCAGGACCGTGCTCTAATGGCAAAGAGTGGACAGACCTCAGCTCCGACCTTAGATGCTGCAGTGAATAGTGACCATTGCATCTAAGTGGTTTTAGAGGGAGGTGGTTCCCTTTCTAACCCCATTGTCCCCCTCTGTGATGTGTTCTCAAGAAGCTGATGGTTTTACATGGTAGCTGGGGTCCTTATGAAGGCTACCAGGTCTGAATTCTGTGTAATGTGGTGTATTATATGAGCAATTATATGAGCAATTAAATGTTTGCACGTTTAAAACCTCGAATGGGACTAAAAAATAACAATAAAAAAAGTTTAATAAAGGCATAAATAAAAAAAAATCCCAAGTGACATAAAAAAGAAATCCCCATTCTTCTCATAATAAAATGACCAAACGAAAAAAATATATAAAATTTCAGCTGCCCATGGGGAGGCTGCCTGAAATCTAAGGGTAGTCAATCCCAATATAGAACCCAAAATTAAAATAATTTTGATATTCATATAAGATGGAAGGAAAAGAGCTAGGAATCCAGTATGTTCATGGCTTCATAGTGTCCCTCACTAAAGAAGACCATTACCCTTTATGAGATACATCTAAAGTCTTCCACCCAACCAGCCAGAACCCAGCACTGTACTGATAAGGAGCAAACACCTCGAAACAACTACCTGCAGATGGCTACCTGGCTTGGCTTTAATCTCCAAGTCTCCTTTCAATGCCTACGGGGATAGATGTCACTTGAGGACTGCTACATCGAATGGGATGCAACTTTTCTATCATACAACATTCACCCAGCTTTGAACAGCATACCAACACTTTCGAATTTAAAAAAAAAAGGCCAAAAATTTACATGAAATAAAAAAAAGATCTAATTTGTCAATAATTTGTTGACTAATGACTTGATTTACCAGAGAGTTTTCAAACCTCAGAGTAAAATGTGTAAAATTTTTTGGCTTTTAGAATATATTGAGTTTTTTCGCGAAGATCAATGTTCAACCATTTAAAGAGCCATGAAATCAAAGACATCCATCTGTAGACATTATGGTGCCATCAGTACAACATAGGGTCCTGCCTGACTATATGAGATACCTTAGACGTTCAGAAGGTAATGATTCTCTTTGTAGAGATCTAGCTAGTAAGGAGCGTTTAGTGCATTTTTGTAATATTTTGTATACAATTTAAAAAAAAATTCTATATCTCTTAGAATTTTACAGATTTCCATCTAATTTTAAATGTGCACAGAGAATCAAACCATGGTGTCTGAGTTCCTTCTTCTGGGATTTTCAAGTCTTTATAACTTCAGAGTTTTATTTTTCTCTTTCATCCTTCTGGCTTATAGCGCCATATTGATTGGAAATCTTCTGATCGTCATCTTGGTATCTACCGACCACCAGCTCCAGGTTCCCATGTTTTACTTTCTCAAGCATCTGGCTCTTGTAGACCTTTTGTTCACCACCAACATTGTACCCAATATGTTACATGTTATCCTGAAGTCAGGAGGCAAAATAACCACCACCGGCTGCTTTATCCAGTACTGCACCCATAGTCTTTCGGTGTACACTCAATCGTTGGTCCTTGCTGCTATGTCTCTTGATCGATACATGGCCATCTGTCAACCTCTGCGTTATTCCTCTGTGATGACCCCTAAACTGTGTCTTCACCTGGCGTTCTGGTCTTGGGCGGCCGGTGTGTTCCTCAGTCCAAGCGAATTTCTTTTTATATTCGAGATGAAATTTTGTAGCTCCAACATAATTGACCACTTCTTCTGTGATTTAGCGCCACTGCTCCTCCTAACTGCATCAAACAAAGAGTTAGTGGATTGGCATGACAGCATCATCTCATTTACTCTTATTTTCCTCCCGTTTCTCTTTATCATTGCATCTTATGTGTGCATCTTCATAACCATCCTGAAGATTTCCACCTCCTCTGGAAGACAGAAGGCTTTCTCCACCTGTAGCACACATCTGGCGACAGTCAGCACACACTGTGGAGTTTTAGTTACCGTCTATGTCTTTAGTTCAAGGGGAAAAGCTCTTCATGAAAACAAATTGAGGTCTCTATTATATACGATCCTGACGCCATTCATTAACCCCCTGTTATATAGCATAAGAAACCAAGAGTATAGAAAAGCAATAAAAAAATTAATCAAAAGACGTAAAGCAAAATAAGCTTCGTATCTACACAGATTATTCCACTGTATTCAGATTATATATAGATGTATATATTGAAGGGACCATTTATACATTGCATTATACTTAAGGGTGGGGTGCATGACATAGGAAACCTAGGATTATGGACTTCACCCCCTGGCCCTGCACAAGGCACAACACAGCGTATCGGTTTTGACTAAAATGTTATTTTACATAAAATCCTTTATTTTAGAATTGGTCTCTCTAAACCACTAATCATAATGGTATTCCCCAGGAGTGAAGGTACATTCAGATTCTTTAATACTTCAAGGATACTTATAATTAAAAAAATAAAAAAAAATTGATGTCATAATGACATGTCAAAAGTTTTGATTGGCAGGGGGCCCAGTTATTGAGACTTCCCAGGTTACCCCAGTTAAAAGAATTGTCTCACCATGCTGTTTTACAGGCAGCTTCAAATTCACACTTACTGGCCAGGCTGTAGGTGGTTCTACTGCAGTGATTGGCATATCAGCTCTATTGTTCCTAGGTGAGCCTGTTAGAGGGACATTGGTGATGGAGGTTTCTAAGCAGCAGTGCACAAGGCTATAGAGCTCTAAAGAGTTAAAGTTTGTCAGTAAGTAATATAAAGAAGCTCTGGTTTTTCAGATAAAAACACAGCAGAAAGTGACATCATCATCCTTGCCACTTCTGCAGCCTTTAAGAGCAGAGAAGATCTGCTCCTAACAATGAATAGAAGCAAAATCAGAACAGCAATGTATTTGGTAATAGTCTTTCTTTACATTTGCCTATTTGTAAAGCCAATCAATATAATGGGAAGAACGCTTTAAGCATTATGCCCATTCAGTTCTCATTGCCTCCCAGTGCCAGGTGTGGTGTTCTGACCCATAGAAAGTCTATAAAGTCTTTACACCACTCTCTCAGCTCTCCAAGGAGAAGCCAATCAGAAATGAAGGGGCCCATCAATCATTTGAGTGCTTCTTCCCCTTTGTTTTAGCACCTAGACTGCCGACAATCAAAACTTTTGACATATCAGATTGTTATATTGAAATGCTAAATATCCTTTAAACTCAATATAATGGGATATATGCTGAGCCCCAGGGGTATATCTGGGGGGTAATTGGGTGGTGGGCACCAGGATTTATCAACAAATGCTTTCCGTTAACGTGGGTATCTAGATACACCAAGGAGCGCCTGTCCCTTCCTCTTCTTTGTATAGATAGAGGTCTAGGGTAGGGAACCAAGTGTTTACCCAAGATATATGAAATACAAACTTATAGTAATGGGCAGTTCAAAGTTATAAATGTAGCGATCCAGGGATATATACACTACATAACCAAATATACAAGGATCACCTAATACATAACATAGAGTTTTGTTAATTCATTCAGATATAAAGAACATAGAAAATTGATAATCATCAGTCATAAACTCCATGCGTCACTCCACATTGTAAATTTCATATGCATAACTGGAGTATATCATTAGCTCCTTTAAGTAAAAACAAACATAAATAGATAAATTAATTCTATAATTCCTTCACGATCCAGCTATTTTCACATTTTTGGTTTTTTTTCTCCCTGCCGTCCAAAAGACATTTATTAAATCTTTCTGCCTACATAGAAGTATAAGGGGTTGTTTTTTTTCCCCAGACAAGATGTACTTTTTAAAAGGGTTTTGTCGCCACGCCGTTTCACAGAGCCAAAAGCTGCTTTCATTCATGCATCCTGTCTCTTCCTGGTCAGGCTGTGGGTGATTAGTATATCAGCTCCATATCCATAGATCTGCTAATTACTCTGACATGAGAGCAGGAGATGTTTATCTAAAGTCCAGAGAAGCTTCAGAGCTAAAGTAAACAAAAGTAATTAGTCTCTTTTGTTAGATCAGATAACACTCAATCTCTCAAGCTGCCAACAGTTCTGTGTGCCAACCTATGTGATAACCTCAGCCCTGCTATCAGATAAGACAAACAGAAGGAGAGGGCAGGTTGGTAACCTAGAGAAACCTGAGTGCACTCAGAGCTGATAAAATCACTTTTATCTCCCCACAAAAAAATAAACAAGGCAATATATTTGGAAAACATCGTCATTTACTGTTCCCTATATGTTGACAGCTAATCTTTGTAGTGAGGCAACCCTTTTAATAGTACCCTTGACAATACCATGTAATGTACTGTTAACCCCCCAAGAAATTGCTTGTGACGTGGAATGGGAAGAAAAAACTGCAATTGCAGCATTTGTGGTGAGTTACTTTTTCATAGAGTTCACTATTCAGTATAAATGACATGCTATCTATTATGCATGGGTTAGTATGATTCTGTTGATACATGATTTATTTAGTTTTCATTATAATTTACTACTTTAAAAAAAAAAAAATCTTATTTTTTCAAACACTTTTTTTTACATCCCCATTTCCTGAGACCAAAAAAGGTTTTTCTTTCCTCCTATAGAGCTGTGTGATTGCTTTTTGCAGGGTGAAGTCTAGTTTTTGGACTGTATGCAACTTTTTGATCCTTTTTTTATTCCATTTTTTGGGAGACGACTAAAAAACACTTTGGTGCTACCCTTTTACTTATGTATTTTTTATAGCTGCATACATTGTGCAGGATAACTAGCATGATATTGTATTAGATCTGACTTATACGGATGCAAAGATGTCAATTATATTTCTTTTTCGTTGTTTTGTTAATTTGTTCTGTTTTTAAATTAATTTTTAATTTAATTCTTACATTTTTTTTTTACCCCAACATTTAGTCCCCCTAAGCTAGGTGACTTGAACACGCAATAACTTGTCCTATATATGCCAATACCGATGTGCTGCCGTATAAAGGCATTTTATTTCTCTTCTATTATATTCTGTCTATGGCAACTAAATCTCACAGACCACAGTACCACATTCTAATCATTTGAACACCATGGTCGGCCTTAGAGCAGTGTCTAAATGGTGAAGTGGCCGTAATCGGAGCTGTCTCTGATCCTGGCACCTAGTGTCAGTTACCAGCTGTATCCAATGATCCCGCTCCATACCCCTTTAGGGTATATTCACACGGGATCTTATTAGTCCATACCTTGGGGAGTAAATGTGCTGCAATATGACCTGAAATACGGACTGTAACTACGGTAATCATAGCTCTCATAGAGAGCTACGAATACCCTCTGTCTTCACTGATGAGTACTGCGTGCTGGGTGACAAGTCACTTCTTCCCAGCACTTACGCACCGGGGGATAATGATTGTGAAACCGGTTTGCGGTTTTTCAGACCGCCTGAAAAACCGGCCGAAAATGAGCACAATTGTGCTCTATGGAAAACCCGTGCAGCAGTCCCCACTGCACGGGTTTTCCGCCCGGCGGTTTTTCCGCCTGCGGTCCGGCCGCAAAACATTGAGCATGCACAATCTTCCGTCCGGTTTTCGGACGGAATCTGTGCTTTTCAATGTGAAGGGGGAGGGCTTTCCTTCGCTCATCGCGGAGAAAAGCCGTCCTCCCCACGGCCGTGGGGACGGTCGCAAAACAGGACAAATACTTGTCCTATGCCGTGGGGATCCACCCTTAGTTTTGCCTCTAGCTGCTTACTTAATTGACGGATATCATTGCATTCTCCTATGATGCGTATGATGTGGAGAGGACGCATGGAGTTTGTAAGTTTATTTGCTTTTAATATATGTATGAATGAATTAATAAAGCACTCCTTTATTTATTAGGCGATCCTTTTATATTTTTGATAGGATACCTTGATATAGGAAATATCTTACTGCTTTACTGAGTTGTATGCACAAAACCAATTACTGGGGGATACCTTATAAGAGTCCTTTTTGTGAACCACAGTGACTGCTAACCTAGAGCTTGTTCTGGTGCCCACGTATTACATGGTTGTCCATTCATCTCACTGACCAGCATGTGATGCCTTAATTTCCCATGTAATATTTGAAGCCAAAAAGTTCAAACATCCTCATCACTGCAGATGGACTGATGTTTATGAATGAGGGACTCTCGTAGTTGCGTCACATAAACTTACAGTATTGTTTAGATAATTTGATGCCTATTAGTCGGGTGGCCCACTGTGTGACCTAACAGAGAATGTATAGTACCAGAGACCAGGCTTCGATTGGCCTACAGGGGAGCAGGAGAGTCATGTACAATATGTGCAGTCATATTCAGTGGCTGTAGGGTAGGCTCCCCATAATGAACTCCACTGGTGGGCCCCAAGAATGATCTCCAATGGTGGACCCCAAGAATGAACTCCACTGGTGGCCCCCAAGAATGATCTCCACTGGTGAGCCCCAAGAATTAACTCCCCTGGTGGACCCCAAGAATGAACTCCACTGGTGGCCCCCAAGAATGATCTCCACTGGTGAGCCCCAAGAATGAACTCCACTGGTGAGCCCCAAGAATGAACTCCACTGGTGGCCCCCAAGAATGATCTCCACTGGTGGACCCCAAGGATGAACTCCACTGGTGGACCCCAAGGATGAACTCCACTGGTGGCCCCCAAAAACTAACTCTACTTGTTAGCACCAAGAAACTAGTCTATTGGAAGGCCCAAGGCACCTCAGTCCAACAATGCCAGAGACCAACTTGAACGCTGCCTAGTGGTGCAGATTGTCAGTCTGGGCCTGTACTGTACCATTACAGAACAACACCACAGGCAGTAACCCACCACCTTCCTGGACATGTACCAGCGGCTGTGGGTTACCACCATATCCCCAATGCTAACACATCTCACCTGTGGGATCACAGATGAATTCAATGTCCGTTAATCCAATTATCCATCCTGAAATAAGTTAATACAGACAAATAATGCAGAAACTTGTGAAATGTACTGCTCTTTATTTCATGTTTGGTAACGCTTTTTTAAATGGTAGATTGTACTAAATGACCAGAACCTCTTTGTCTTCGCACATGTTGTGTCATTGAGGTTTGTATGAGATTAAAATAAAGGGTCTGTGAAACAGCTCCACTCTTGTACACAGTTGGTTTCTGGTATTGCACCTAAGTACCTTGGCACTTGTTTTGGGTGGGATACCAACAATCCACTCTCCTTTGGCCAGAGTAGTTAGATAAGGGCTTGGGCTTAGACCTGGATATGCATCTGGAGACAGGGGCGTAACTAGAGAAGCCAGGGCCCCATAGCAAACCTGACCACGACCATGTACCAGGACATGCTGTTAGATAATGTAGATAATACAAGGGGCAAATACCTCACCATACATATCACCATCATACTGCTACCAATCAAATCCACTATAGCAAAACCAACATTACCAAAACGCTATTACATAAGGACCTGATTATACCACCAGAACACGACCACAAAATACCACCCCAATAGTGACTGAATAATAACCCCTATACTATTACTGATCAGTACAAAAAAGACCAAAATACTGTCAAATTTAATAATAATATATAATAATATAGACCATAAAGTGGTATTACTAGTGACACAGCTCTGCAGACTGTATAAAACCCACCATACGTGACCATATAGTGTAGAACAGTAGTGTACACAGGCTCTGCAGACTGTATATAACCACCATACAGTGACCATAAGTGGTAGACAGCAGTGTACACAGGCTCTGCAGACTGTATATTACCACCAAAACAGTGACCATAAGTGGTAGACAGCAGTGTACACGGGCTCTGCAGACATTAAGTGATTACAGTGCAGTTACATCTTGTGACTCACAGTAACGTTTTCTCTGACCAGTCGGTGACTTTCTCTTTTGTTCTGCATCCGGTCCAGTCCGCCATCTTGATGACATCTCCCGACCACTTGTCCCTGCATATTAACACAAATACTTTGAATCCTGACTTTTCCCAGCACCTGCCCCCCTGGCTATATGGGGTCCATTTAGGGAGCAGGGCTTAGATAGGATATAAGGGGCCCCAAATAGGCAAGGTTTAAAGGTAGCCAAAAGAGTGCCCATATAGGCAGGCAGGGTTTAGGTAGCTATTAAGGGAGCCATTAAAAGGTAGACAGGGGTTAGGTGGGCTATAGGGGCCATATAGGTAGGGTTTAAAGGGAGCTAAAGGGGCCCCATATAAGTAACCGGGAGCTTGTGGGGTATACAGGCAGGCTTGTGGGGTATACGGCAGGCATATAGGGGTGTAGAGGCAGGCATATGGGGCTGTACAGGCAGGCATATGGGGGTGTATAGGCAGGCAGGCATATAGGGGCCCCTGGGTATAAGGCAAACGGGAGGCGATAGGGGGCTGTATAGGCAGGCAAGCAGGCAGATAGGGGGCTGTATAGGCAGGGCAAGCAGGCAGAAAAGGGGGCTGTCTAGGCAGGCCGGCAGGCAGATCGGGGGCTGTATAGGCAGGCCGGCATATAGGGGGCTGTATAGGCAGGGAAGGGGTATAGGGCTGTAAGGCAGGCAAGGCATATAGGGGGCTGTATAGGCAGGCAGGCATATAGGGGGGGTGAATAGGCAGGCAGGCATAAGGGTGCTGTATAGGCAGGCAGGCATATGGGGGCTAGAGGCAGGCCTATGGGGCTATAGACAGGCATATGGGGGCTATAGGCAGGCATATGGGGGGTATAGGCAGGCAAATAGGGGCTGTAAAGGCAGGCATATGGGGGGGTATAGGCAGGCATATGGGGGGCTATAGGCAGGCATATGGGGGCTATAGGCAGGCATATGGGGCTATAGGCAGGCATAGGGGGGGGTATAGGCAGGCATATGGGGGAGTATAGGTAGGCATATGGGGGGCTATAAAGGCAGGCATATGGGGGGTAATGGCAGGCATATGGGGGGTTTTAGGCAGGCTTATGGGGGGCTATAGGCCAGCATAGGGGGGGCCTATAGGCAGGCATATGGGGGCTTATAGGCAGGGCATAAGGGGGTATAGGGAGGATATGGGGGGGTATAGGCAGGCATATGGGGGGCTATAGGCAGGCTATAGGGCTAAGGCAGGCATATTGGGGGGCTATAGGGCAGGCATATGGGCGGCTATAGGCAGACATCTAGGGGGTATAGGCAGGCATATGGGGGGCTAAAAGCAGGCATATGGGGGCTATAGGCAGGCATATGGGGGGTAGAGGCAGGAAATGGGTGGGTATAGGCAGGCATATGGGGGGCTATAGGCAGGCATATGGGGGTATAAGGTAGGATATGGGGGCATAGGCAGGCATATGGGGGGCTAAGGCAGGCCCTTGGGGCTTTTAGGTTAGGCATATGGGGGTATAGGCAGGATATGGGGGGCTATAGGCAGGTATTGGGGGCTATAGTGCAGGCCATATGGGGGCTAAAAGAAGGCATATGGGGGGTATTTGGCAGGCATATGGAGGGCTATAGGCCAGGCATATGGGGGGTAAAAAGGCAGGCATATGGGGGGCTATAGGCAGGCATATAGGGGGGCTATAGGCAGGCATTTTGGGGCTATAGGCAGGCATATGGGGGTATAGTATAGTGTATGGGGGGTATAGTAAAGTGTATGGGGGGGTATAGGCAGGCATATGGGGGGTTAAGGCAGGCATATTTGGGGGGGTATAGGTAGGCATATGGGGGGCTATAGGCAGGCATATGGGGGGCTATGGCAGGCATATGAGGGCTTATAGCCCGGCATATGGGGGCTATAGGGAGGCATATGGGGGGTATAGGCAGTCAATGGGGGGCTATAGGCAGCATATGGGGTAGATAAAATAAGAAACAACCACCCTCGGTCCCCGCTCCCCCGATGCGCCGTCGCCCCCCTCTGCTTGCTCTCCCTGCAGACTCTGTGCTAGCGCGGGGCGCCCACGGGCCAACAGAGGACCGCAGGGGGAAGTAACAGAGCGGAGCCCATCGGCGCTTCCGTCCTGCTTACCGAGCAGTTTATTGCCTCTGAACGCTCGGGGCCGGGGGGCCCGGGCGTTCAGAGGGAGTAATGGCGCTGGGCCCCGACTCCCCGCCCGCCGCAGTGAACTGTTAAGTTCCTGCCGGCGGCCGGAGCGGCAATTACCTGGTACGGACGCAGTAGCAGCTGCCCTGGGGCCCCCCTAAGCGCAGGGGCCCCGTAGCAACTGCTACCCCTGCTACCCCGGTAGTTACGCCACTGTCTGGAGATAAACGAGACAGAACTGCGATTATTAGGGTAAGGGTAATCCTGAGAATCATCTCATTGATAAAAACTACAGTCACTCACTGACAAGCTTGAAATGGCTGATATCAAACACAACTGCTGGAGTGAAATTGCTTAAATTGAATGAGCTTTCTGGGCCTTGATATAGATTGCCTACCTTTAGGATAGACCTGTAAAATAAGATCGGTGAAGGTCCAACTCCCAGTACCCACTTAAGAGTCCATTGAAGGGGTTGTATACAGTAGACTGGTAGACAGCATATGCTTAATTGTTTACCAGACACAGCTCTATACATTATGCAGTAGATCACCCCATTAGAGCATCTAGTTAAGGATATCCTAAGCAGAAAATACTGTGTAAAATTTGTAAAGTGAGAAATTGAAAGAGAATGGCTACTTTATAATACAGAGATAGGTAGTTTCTAAATCCAAAAAAAGACAGACGTCAATCCAGTTCAGTCTATTGTGCTAGTGTTGATCCAGAGGAAGGAAAAACTCCCCATGAGGTAGAAGCCAACTGTCCTCATTTTAGGGAAAAAGAAAATCCTTCCCGGCTCCAATCTGGCAATCAGAATAAATCCCTGTATCCAGACCCTTCTCCAGAATCCCGGTCACTATAACTTGTTATATTATAACACCCTAGAAATGTATCCAGACCCTTCTCCAGAATCCTGGTCACTATAACTTGTTACATTATTACATCTAGAAATGTCTCCAGACACTTCTCAAGAATCCTGGTCACTAAAACTTGTTATATTATTTCATCTAGAAATGTATCCAGACTCTTCTGCAGAATCCTGGTCTCTATAACTTGTTCTATTATTACATCTAGAAATGTATTCAGACCCTTCTCCAGAATCCTGGTCACTATAACTTGTTATATTATTACATCTAGAAATGTATTAGACCCTTCTCCAGAATCCCGTCACTATAACTTGTTAATATATTACAGCTAGAAATGTATCCAGACCCTTCTCCAGAATCCTTGTCACTATAACTTGTTATATTATTAAATCTAGAAATGTCTCCAGACCCTTCTCCAGAATCCTGGTCTCTATAACTTGTTCTATTATTACATCTAGAAAGTATCCCGACCCTTCTCCAGAAATCCTGGTCCCCTATAACTTTTTATTATTTCATCTAGAAACGTATCCAGACCCTTCTCCAGAATCCCGGTCACTATAACTTGTTCCTATTATTACATCTAGAAATGTATCCAGACCCTTCTCCAGAATCCTGGTCACTATAACTTGTTATTATTATTACATCTAGAAATGTGTCCATATTATTCTCCAGAAATCCTGCGTCATTATAAACTTGTTATATTATTACATCTAGAATATGGTATCCAGACCCTTTCTCCAGAAATCCGGTCTCTATACTTGTTCTTTATTACATCTAGATATTTGTCTCCAGACACCTTCTCCAGAATCCCGGTCACTGATAACTTGTTTATTATTACATCTAGAAAATGTCTCCAGACCCTTTCAGGAATCCTGGTCACTATTAACTTGTTTATATTTTTACATCTTGAAAATGTATCCAGACCCTTTCTCCAGAATCCCGGTCACTATAACTTGTTCTTATTATTACAGCATAGAATGTATCCAGGACCACTTCTCCAGTAATCTGGTCACTATAACCTGTTCTATTATTACATCTAGAATTGGATCCAGACCCTTCTCCAGAATCCTGGTCACTTTAACCAGTTATATATTTACATTTACGAAATGTTATCCAGACCCTTCTCAGAATTCCTGGTCACTATTATACCTGTTATATTATTACATCTAGATAAAGGTCTCAGTCCTTCTCCAGGTATCCCGGTCACTATAACTTGTTATATTTTACATCTAGATATGTCTCCATGACCTTCTCCAGAATCACGGTTTCAACTATAACTTGTTCTATTATTAAAGCTAGAAATGTTCCAGACCTTCTCCTGAATCCTGGTACTAATAACTTGTTTATATTGTTACATTAGAGAAATGTCTCTGACCCTTCTCCAGGAATCACGGTCACTAGAACCTGTTATCTTATTACATTTAGAAATGCTATCCAGACCCTTATCCAGGAAATCAAAGTCACTATAACTTGTTCTGTTATTACATCTATAAATGTATCCCTACCCTTCTCCAGAATCCCGGTCACTATAAACTTGTTCTATTATTTACAGCTAGAAATGTTATCCAGGACCCTTCTCCAGATTCCTGGTCACTATAACCTGTTTATTATTACATCTAGAAATGTATCCAGACCCTCTCCAGAATCCTGGTCACTATAACTGTTATATTTTACATCTAGAAATTGTATCCAGACCCTTTCTCCATGTATCCGGTCATTATAATAACTTGTTATATTATTACGTTCTAGAAATGTATCCAGACCCTTCTTCCAGTATCCCGGTTCATTAGTAACTTGTTATATTATTACATCTAGAAATGCATACAGTCCCTTCTCCAGAATCCCGGTCACTATAAACCCCGTTATATTTTTACTCTAGAAATTCGTATCCAGACCCTTCTCCAGAATCTGGTCACTATAACCTGTATATTATTACATCTAGAAATGTATCCAGACCCCTCTCCAGATCTGGTCACTATAACTCGTTATATTATTACATCGAGAAATGTATCCAGACCCCTTCTCAGTTTCCCGGTCACTATAACCTGTTTCATTATTACATCTAGAAATCTATCAAGACCCTTCCCAGAATCCAGGTCACTATAATTGTATATTATATCATCAGAAATGTATCCAGTCCCTTCTCCAGAATTTCCTGGTCACAATAACCTGTTATTTTATTACATCTAGTAATGTATCCAGACCCCTCTCCAGAATCCTGAGTCTCTATAACCTGTTATATTATTACATCTAGAAATGTATCAGGACCCTTCTCCAGTATCCGGTCACTTTAACCTGTTATATATTCCATCTAGAAATTGTATCCAGACCCTTCTCCAGAATCCTGGTCACTATAACTTGTTATATTATTACATCTAGAAATGTATCCAGACACCTTTGGGACTCAATGAGTGATTTCCCAGTGACCTCTTCCTTTTGCACAGACCTCCATAGTCTTACCACTTTTACAGTAAGGAATCCCTTTCTATGTTTGTGTAGAAGCTTTCTTTTCTCTACACATGGTGGTCGCCCCCCTTGATATGGATCCACTTCTTGGTATAAATAGATCATGGGGGAGAGCTCAGCACTGATCCTTGATATTTTTAAACTTGGACTGGCCCACAGGGAAATGGAGGAAATCTCCCGAGTGCCCCTTGGCATGGAGAGCCTGGGGCTGATTTTCCATGAGCAAGGCAGGAAGCAAGTTATGTACAAGAGTTGTAGGGTGGTCACAAAGAATCCACGCTACTGACAGGATCCAGGGACAGCAGTCCTGCACTGGATATGTTTTCATATATTTATTAGCTTATCCCAAAGCCATCTTTTCTTCAAACTAGATCATCTTGGATCAAATTTCCCCAAATCCACTAATTTGGTGCTGGATTTGAGAACTTCAGAAACACACCAGGTTCTTCACTTTTAACATATGCCGACCTGATGAAGTCATGCTCTGCATGAAACACATTGTCCAGTTTTCCTAAAAAAATATATATATGTTAAAAAGTCAAGAACCTGATGTGTTCCTGAAGTTCTTCCATCTTCCAGTTCTATATTTCAATTAGTAGATTTGGGTACATTTGCTCCAAGATTCACGTATATCTACAGTGAATACTCCCTGGTGCAGAGGGGCGAGGGAGTCTTGTGGAGCGGTTGCAGGATGTGTATCTGGGCTCGAGTTGTGGCTACGCTTACACAGCTCTATGGGGCGAGTGCTATATTGTTTCTCTACCAAATATAGTATTTATTTTTTTTTTTCTCAGTCTGCACAGACAAAATCTTTGTTGTATATGTATATATACAACCCCCCCATTATTCAATATTAACTGGTTCTGGGACGACCATTGAATTGTGAGACCTTGATTCTATAGAAAATGGTGATTGCCTCCAAAGCCCCAAAATGTCCAAAGCGTAATGCAACATAGAGATCCAGATAAATCTGGATAAAGCGCGTCCTTCCAGATAACGGCAGGAGGAGCTGCTGGAAATCACTTTCTATGACAAGGAGAAGCTTCTAGGGGGGGTGATAAACCTTGTTTTTTTAAATTGGAGGGCCCACAAAAGGGAGGAAAATCCCCCGAGCCCCCTTTATGGAACCCGGGGCTTTTTCCCTTTGGCGGCGGAAAAAATTATGTAAGGGGGTTTGGGGTTCAAAAAAACCAAAATACCCCCCCCACCACCCCCGGACCCCCCCCCCCCACCCCCCCCCCCCCCCCCCAAAAACCCCACCCGACCCCCCACCCCCCCCCCCCCCCCCTCCCCCCCCCCCCCCCCCCCCACCAAAACGGGCCCGCCCCCCCCCCACCAAAAACCACCCCCCCCCCAACCCCCCCCCCCAAACCTTTTTCCCCCCCCCCCCCCCCCCCCAATTCGGGGCCCCCCCCCCCCCCCCTCCCCCCCCCCCCCCCCCCCCCCCCCCCCCCCCCCCCCCCCCCCCCCCCCCCCCACCCCCCCCCCCCCCCCCCCCCCCCCCCCCAACACCCTAACCCCCCCCCCCCCCCACCCCGCCCCCCGCCCCCCACACACCCCCCCGGGCCCCCCACCCCCCCCCCCCCCCCCCCCCCCCCCCCAAAAAAAACCCCCCCCTCCCCCCCTTGGGGAAAAAGAACGTACCGGGTTTCAAGAAATGAAAAGCGGGGACAAATGGGGAAAAATTTTTTCCCTTTTTAAAAAAAAGAGAACGGTGGGGTTGGGGAAAACCCTTTTCCTTTTTGGCTAAAAAAAAAAAGTACCTTTTTTGAGAATCTTGTTTTTAAATTTTTAATAAATCCCCCTAAAAACTAAAATTAAAATTTAATTTTAAAAACCCCCAAAAACCTTAAAAAAACCATTACACTAAACCCCCACCCCCCCAACAAAAAAACCCCCCAACAAAGAAAACCCGAAAATACAAAACCCACCCCATTTTTTTAAAAAAAATAAAAAACAAAAAAAAAATTTTAGGGAAATATCCCCCCGGCCACTTTTTTGGGGCCCTGAAAGGGTTGGCCCCCCCCTTTTGTTTTCAGAATGCCCAATTCTTGTGGCATAATTCCCAAGGTGTTGAAACGATGTAAATTGGTCCAAGGGGAAAAAAACCAGAAAATATTCCCCACCCATGCACCCACACCAGCTGAACCCTTGATACAAGGCAGGATGGGTCCATGCTTTCATGTTGTTGAGCCAAATTTTGACCCTACCCTCGAAAAGTCGGCAGAAATCGAGATCATCAGACCAGGCAACGTTTTTCCAATTTCTACTGTCCAATTTTGTGAGCTTGGGGAAAAATTGGAGCCTCTTTTTGGGTTTTTGCGAAAAGGGGTGGCACCCGGTGTGGTTTTCGCTGCTGTAGCCCCCTCTGCCCAAAGTTTCCCGTACTGGCGTTCAGAGATGCTCTTTGCTACCTTGGTTGTAAAGGGTGGCTATTTTGGGACTGTTGCCTTTCTATAGCTCGAACCAGTCGCCCCTTCTCCTTTACCTTGGGATCAACAAAAGGGGATTTCCCCCACGGGCTGTGCTCATGGATGTTTTTTCTTTTTCGGACCATTCTCTGTAAACCCCCAGAGTGGGTTTTGCGTGAAAATCCCCGGAGTAGCAGTTTCGAAAAACTCAGACCAGCCCCTTTTGGCACCAAAACCATGCCACGTTAAAGGCACTAAAAATCACCTTTTTTTCCCCCCTCTGTGCTCGTTTGAATGCAGGAGATTGTCTTGACCCTTCTAAATGCCTAAAAAAGACTGAGTGCCGCATGTGTTGGCTGATTTGAAATTAATTGTTAACGAACAGGGTACCTAAAAAGTGGCCGGTTTAGTGTATATTGCAATCTTTTTGATTCAATAATAAATTTAAAAACTAATATGTCACAAAAAGAAAAAAATTTAAGGTAAAACAATTAACAATAATGCCCTATAAACAAGGCATACAAATCACACCATTCCTAAAATTATAGAAAGTTACAAAAGTATTTAACCCTTTGATTTAACATTAGTTTTAAAAATTTTTTTCTTATATTAGGATCAGTGGATTAAATAGTTATGACACATCAAGAGGGGCACCAATAATCCCACACCACTCCACACTACTTTTCCAAAAGGTATAAGGAATGGGGAGATGCCTGGAAAGAAAATGATTGTCAAATATATTTCCCCCTATGACTTTTTTGTCATTGTTTTTTTTTTTGGTTAAATGTTTATGTGATAAAAAGCTGTAGTTTGAGCTTTGGCCTTATTGAATGGTGATTTATCCCAAATTTATGCCCTACGTTTAATTCCTAAACAAAAAAAAGGGTATATTTATATCCAAAAAAGTGATAAATGTTTGTTTATAGGCAATATAAATTATTGAAACCTTGAAACGTATCCCCGACCACACAAAATACCTATTACGGTTTTGTATAAACAATCCAAAGCCTTATTAAAACATAGAACAAAAATGCCTATGCTCTGAGCCCAAAGGTTTCCTCCAAATTTGGGAGGGGTTCATCAGGGAAATCACAAAAAGCACAAAAAAAGTTAAAAATTTTTCAAGTACAAAAATAATACAACAATAGCACCAGATAATAACTAAGGATTCCTCCCAAACAATATATCATGGGATTAAGCAAAAACGTATCTAAAGATCAAACCATGCAATATGGGGCATAACTTCCCAATATGTTTATACATTACCACTCCGATGTTAATTACACTGGTTAGATAGACAGTGGTCAGCTTCTATGGTAGGAAGGATTTAGTGTAATTGATGGTTATTTTAAGGTTAGTGTAGAGTTAAATAGACTTTATAGTTTCAGTTTTTATGGTGATTATATTAAAAGTTAAATTTTAATCAAGTATTCTCTACAAGTGTACTTTTTTCTGCATATATATTGAGATACTGAGTGGGGATATTAGGAAGGATACCCAGTCCTTTATCAGTTTTGGATGGTTGTTTTTTGTCATAGCAATACAATCAGTGTTGTTCTGCACAATATTAAATATCTATCAAACAAATTAGAACAAATTAACATATTTGCATAGAATTTTTTTGCTTCCCGAGGTGCCTCTGGCCCCAAAAAAAAACAGGATTCAGCAGAGCAGCATAACCCAGATATGTAACCCTGGGCATGCGCGGTGCACAACACAGGTATCAGTGCTAAATGATACAATGCAGCGCATGCGCAGGGATACTTATGTCAAAAATTATTAGAATAAAAGAAAAATTGATAACTGCACTAATAATGTTGGAGTCAATATTCATAAGGGTCGTAAAATTAAGCACAATTTAGGTATAAGAACCAGCACAAAATTTGCGGAATAAAAGTAAATTGTTCTATCTGCAAATAAAAACGGATTGTTTTGTATCATAAACTCAATGTAGAGATCGTTTCCTCAATGGGATGTAGCAAGAAAATGCCTAATCAGATACTGACATAACGACCAAGAGCTCGGTGAGAGAGGTAAGTACAACGTATCGACTCACAGAACAGAAAGAAAAAGTTATGAATAAGGAAAAAAAAACAATTAATAATGAAACAGGATTTCTCTTCTAAAATGTAACCTCTACGGGGAGATGGTTTCCAATGTTACTATCCAAAAAGCTTCCCTAACGGGCAGTGAAGGCCTCAAGTCCCCTCCTCGTTTTGGACTATTGTATTTTTCTAGTCCAGTGAATCTAAGGGAATTGTAGTGAGAATTGTGGCAATCTATAAGGTGTTTGGCTACATTTGCTTTATTGTGCACGGAATTCTTTTGGTGTCCCTTTAAATTTTTCTAATACGCGCGGAGGGGGTTTCCGGTGAGTTGGACATGGTCAGAAAAGTCTAAATAGACATTCTGTAAATGTACAATTTCATCAATATGGCCCCTCAAAACCATAGTAAATGAACCTGCACTGTAAACGGGGGGCATGTTGAAACCGGGAAACCGCACGCCGATTTTAAATTGCTATAAAGGAGTGTAGAAGGCACCAGTATGTATGAAAGCCTCCCATAGCACTTTATACTTTCCCATTTAGGGAAAAAATTTGTCTCACCCCATACATATTCTTTAACCCCTTTAAACCCCGAACGTCTAAAAAGGTATTTAAAAGGGCCAAAACATTTTTTTGGTTTTTGCCTCCTTGGTTTAACAGTTGTAACTTTTTTATTTTTTAAATGCGCAGTTGTTGGGGCCCGTTTTATTCGAGAAAAGTTGTACTTTATGGGGGGTTTTTTAAGTTCACTTATAAAAATTGCAGAATTTTTTTTCAATTTTTTTTTTCATTTTTTTTTTTTTAAAAATTTTTTTTTACCCTTTCATTTTCACACTTAATAACTTGTTAGTTTAAATTCTAAGGTTTTTAGCCGTGGGAGACCTAATAGTGTAAGGTTTTTTTTGTGTGTAACATATGCAAATTATTTTTTTTTTAAAAATATTTATTTTTATTTTATTATTTTTTATTTTTTTCACTTTTTAGTTTTTTATTTTTTTTTAATCCCATAAAAGGGGAGAATGTTTTTACTTTTTTTTATTTTTTTTTACACTTAGTAATGTATTAGCATATTCATATATTTAACATTATAAATCTTGTGTCAGTCTGCACGGGCAGTGATTGGCAGCAACAGTCGCCTGGTACTGGCTTAAAAACACAGAAGTTGGGGCTACCTGGTCCTCAGGGCTGATGTGCGCCGTCCCCCAGGTCTGTCGGTCACCGAGCGCCGATCCCCAAAAAAAGACGGGAAACCCCTTTAATTGTGCTGGGGTGACGAACTGCGGCAATAAAAGGGGTTAAAGCAGGGCGGGGGAAACCTCCATCCCAGTGCTTGCGGAGTGCGCTGGGATCAGGGTGCGTGTACACCCCGTCATGCGCAGCTGCGTCGCCGCAAACTACAATATCTGCACCGACGCAGAAAGACGGTGGGCGGTCGTTAAGGAGTTAAAATTGGAAAGGATTTTTACGACACTTATGCACCAAACTTTGGCACAGTCTTGCGATTCTGGTGCGAAACAGCCTCGCAAGCTTGACGCATTCCAAAGTGTTGTATCTGGTGCAAAATGCACCAAGTTTTGGAATATGATGGTTCATACATCTATAGAACAAGACTACCGCAGGTTTTTGGCCGCACGACACGGCAGAGAAATCAGCCCCCCCTTCATACAAAAACGGGTCGTGGAAAAAAAACGTTAAATACTTATACTTAACTTTGTTCTGAATTTCTGGTGCGATAAAAAATCTCCTACTTGAAAAAAAGGTTTGGGCCAACACTAGCCCATCCCCACGGTCCCGCTTCGTAGTCTCAGCTCTAATGTTATTGCGGAAGAATACGACACCGGACGTGAAATAGGTTTGGCGGGGCAAAGTTTTTTAAAAAGCCCCCGTAAATTGGGCCCCCATGGGGGAGGGGCCCGAACTTGCTTTCCCTTTTTAGTGGCCCCTTTTTCCCCGTCAAAGGCATCATTTCCCCCATGGGCATTCCCAAACTTTTGGGAGGGTTTAAAAGGGAAACTGAGTTCTGGATTAGAAAGCCCCTTTTTAAAAAATCTCTTTTCTACTAATCAATTTCCCCAACCAAAGTGCTTTTGGGGTTTTTATCAGAGCAGATCATGGACAGATGCCTCATAGACTTTATTTAGTTAATCTCCAAGAGGAAGAGGAAAGACAAGGTTCCTGCTTTTAAAAAAAGTCAGTTACAACTGCCCATAAAATCTAAGAGAAAGGGGGGGGGGTAAAAAAGATGGGTGCTATTGGGATAGGGGGTATTTTTTAAGATTGATAAGGCATGGTTAGACATTTGACATTGGTAGAAATCACTAGGGCCCTTTTGTTTTTTCTTTAGCTGGAGCAGAAAATGGACGGATGTTCATTTGTTTTTATTCAAATTTTAATCTCCAAGACGATGAGGAAAGACAAAGGTTCCTGCTTCATTTAAAAGCTCAAGGGAAAACGTACATAAAGGGGGCAAAAGAAAGGGGGGTAAGAAATTTGGGGCTGATTTTAGAGTGTCGTTTAAACTCACCTCATTGGGTGGACTACCTAAAAAACAGCTCCTTATTGCCGTCTTATGCCCTGGGAGCTTGCTTGTATTTTAGAGATTTTTAGGAAAAAAGTTCAAACAGACCCTCCCCCCCCCCCCCCCCCCCCCCCCCCCCCCAATGGGGGGGGGGGGCTAGCTGTAAAGTGAGTGTCTTATCTCAACTCAGTGCGGCAACAGCTACGTTCTCCTTCTGGGTGCCTAAGTCCCTCCTGGCGCTAAATTGTTTTGGGGGGAGTCCCTTTGGGAAGCGAAAGACCTATACAGATTGGGGGTGGCCTTTTAGTTTGTGTTAAAACCCATATCTACACTGCTCCTTACTGCGGTCTAATGTGCTCCATGCAGCTGCTTATGTGTGAGAGTCTCTCACTATTACTTCCTCCTTTTCCCCCTTTTTAGACCTTAAAGGTTGGGTTAAAAAACCCCTACATGCCAACTCTCCCCCTTTTGGGTGGGGGGGCCCCCCTAATTTTGGGGTTTTCCCCCCCCCCTCCCGGCAGAGTTTGGGTTCCTCCCGGCCCCGGCGCCGAGTAGCGCTGGTTTGGGGCCTTGGGGGCCCGGGGCCGGGTGCAAAAGGCGGGTAAGCAACCCCAGAGGCCCCTCCCCCCATATGGGGGTGTCAAAAGTTTCAGGGAGGAGGCAGGGGGGATTTCCCCCCCCTTTCCCCCAAAGTACAGCGCTGGCCCGGGTTGCGGGGGGGGGTTTGTTCCCCCCCCTCCCCCTGTATGTACAAACGCCGGGGGGTGCGGGGAGGAAGGGGTCGGTCCCCCCCCCCTTTCCCCCAAAATTAAGGGGGGCCGGGTGGGGGGGGCGCCCCCCCTTTTCCCCATTTCCGGGTTTCAAGCGGCGCAGGGGGTGTGAGGGGCTGTCTTTCCACCCCCCGCGACGCTGAGGAGATCGGACCCCCGGGTTGGGCCCCGGGTGCAAGGACCCGGAGAGGGAAGGGGCTTTTTTTATTTTAAATTTTTATTAGCTATAGGGGGGGCCCCTAACCCGGCCAACAAAGGGGGCCACAACCAGGCGAAAAAAGGGGGCCGCTACCCGGCTAATGAAGGGGGGAGTCCTGGCCCAATGAAGGGGGCACCTACCTGGCTAATGGGAAGGGGGGACCCACCTGGTAAGTAAGGGGAAACTTTCCTGGTACGAAGGGGGAAAAATACCTGGGTTTCGAAGGGGGGAAACTAACCGGGTACGAAAGGGGAAACTTTCTGGGGTTTAAGAAGGGGGAAAAAATACCTGGCAAAAGAAAGGGGGAAAAAATACCTGGGTAATGAAGGGGGAAACAAACCCGGCTAATGAAGGGGGGCTACCTGGGGTAATTTAAGGGGGAAACTACCTGGCAAAAGAAGGGGGAAATACCTTTGGGTAAAGAAGGGGGAAAATACCTGGCTAATAAGGGGGAAATACCTTTGGGTAAAGAAGGGGGAAACTACCTGGCTAAAAGGGGAAAGGCCCAACTACGGCTAATGAAAGGGGGCAACTACCTGGCTAATGACGGGGGGAAAATACCTGGCTAATGAAGGGGGGAACTACCTGGCTAATGAGGGGGCAACTACCTTTGGGTAAAAAAAAGGGGGGAAATACCGGGGTAAGAAGGGGGCAACTACCTGGCTTTAAATTAAAAGGGGGAACTACCCGGCTAAATAAGGGGGAAAAACCTTTTGGCTAATGAAAGGGGGGAACTACCGGGGTAATGATGAAGGGGGCCCACCTGGGTAATGATGAAGGGGGGGAATACCTGGCTAAAAAAGGGGGGGAACTACCTTTCTTTTAAAGGGGGGCAACAACCGGGGTAATAAAGGGGGCAACTAACCCGGCTAATAAATGGGGGAAACCTGGGGCTTAAAAGGGGCAATACCTGGCCTAATAAAGGGGGCAACTACCAGGAAAATAAAGGGGGGGTTGGTATGGGGCAACTACCTGGCTAATTAAAAGGGGGGGGAATTTCCTGGCTTTAAAGGGGGGAAAAAAAACCTGGCTTATAAAAGGGGGAACTACCCCGGGGGGTAATGAATAAAGGGGGGGAATACCTTTCTACAAAAAGGGGGCAACTACCTGGTTCAAAAGGGGGCATCTAACCCGGCTTTAAAAAAGGGGGGGATCTATTTCTACAAAGGGGGCTTTTACCTGCCTGTAAGGGGGACTACCTGGTTTTGGGGGGCTACTACCTGGGTTTTAAAGGGGATCTTCCTTTGGGGTTTTTTCCCAAACCATTATGGAGTTGGCATAAAGGGGTGTGGTTATTGAAGGGGCCCGGGGACACAAAAAAGAAGGGGGTCCCCGAAAATTTTTTTCCGCCCCCCTTTAATCTCCTGCTTTTTTTTTATTTTTTTAAAAGTTGGCAACTATGCTATAACCTGAGATCCTACTGTAGCAGAGACCTTGTCCTCGCAGCATTGGGTTCCCCCAGTAAAATTTTTTGAATGGCGAAAGGGCATGCACTATAAGAAAATTTTTGACTGGCTTTATATAGAGGTTCTGCGACTGGCGCTATATGGGGGCTTTGTGATTGGAAACTGCTGGAGGGGTCTTTTGGGGAAATACATGAAACTTTTGGGACTGGGGATTTTTGGAGGGGTCGTAAAAGGGAATTATATGAAGGCTTTATGGTTGGAACTTAATAGAGAATCTGTGATTGCTACTATGTGAAGGATTTGTGGCTGGCACTATATAGCAGCCTGTGACTAACATTTGTTATAGTGACCTGGATTCTGGAGAAGGGTCTGGAAAAATTTTAGATTAAAAAAAAAACAAGTTAAGTGACCGGATTCTGGAGAAGGGTCTGGATACTTTCTAGATGTAATAAAAAAACAAGTTTTTGTACCGGGATTTGGAGAAGGGGGGATACATTTCGATGTAATAATTAACAATTATAGTGACGGATTCTGGGAAGGGTTGGATAATTTTTAGATGTAATAAATAAAAAAGTTTAGTACGGTTTGGAGAAGGGGTTGGGGTACATTTCTAAAGTAAAATATAAAAATTATAGTGGCGGGATTCTGGAGAAGGGGTTTGGGTACATTTTAGATGTAAAATAAACAAGTTATGTGCCGATTTGGGGGGGGTTGGAACATTTCTGGGTGTAATATTAACAAGTTATAGTGCCCAGGACTGGAGAAAGGGGCGGAAAATTTCTAGATGAATAATATAACAAAATTTTTTTGTGACCCGGGGGTTCTGGAGAGGGGGATACATTTTTGATGTAATAAAATAAAATTTATGTGACGGATTCGGGGAAGGGTTGGAACATTTTTGAGTAAATAACAAGTTAGTGACCGGGATTCCCGAGAAGGGGCTGGAACATTTTTGATGTAAATAAAAAGTTAAGTTACCGGATTTGGGAAGGGTTGGTACATTTCTAGATTGTAATAAAAATTAAAAAGTTTGTACCAGGATTTTGGAGAAGGGGGATACATTTCTGAGTATTTTTATAAAAGTTATGTGACCAGGTTTGGGAAAAAAATCGGATAATTTCTATTAACAAATTTTAAAAAAATTATATGAGGGGATTTGGAGAAGGTCTGGAACATTTTAGTGTAAAATAAAAAAATTTTTTGTGACCGGATTCTGGGGAAGGGTCTGGATCTTTCTAGAGAATAAAATAACAAGTTTTTGTGACCCCGGGGTTCTGGAGGGAAAGGGGCTGGGGAAAATTTCTGTGTAATATAAAAGTTATAGTGCCGGATTTGGGAAGGGTTGGAATTTCTTGTGTAAATAATAAAAAGTTTTGTTACCAGGATTCTGGAGAAGGGGCTGGAGACATTTCTATGTAATAATATAATAATTATGTTCCAAAGGTTCTGGAGAAGGTCGAACAAATTTTTGATGTAATAAAATAACAAGTTATAGTGGGCTGATTCTGGAAGGGTCTGGAAAATTTTTAGATGTAATAAAAAACAATTATAGTTTACCCGGGGGGTTTGGAGAAGGGGAAAATTTTTAGATGTAATAAAAAAAAGTTATGTGACCAAATTTTGGAGAAGGGTCTGGATCTTTCTAGATGTAAAAATATAACAGTTAGGACCGGATTCTGGAGAAGGGTCTGGATAATTTCTAGATGTAATATAACAAGTTATAGTGACCGGATTCTGGAGAAGGGTCGGGGACATTTCTAGATGTAATATAAAAGTTTATAGTGACCGGATTCGGAGAAGGGTCTGGAACATTTCTAGATGTAATATAAAAAAGTTATAGTGACCGGGATTCTGGAGGAAGGTCTGGAGACATTTCTAGATGTAATAATATAACAAGTTATAGTAACATCGCATACTGTGGCACCAGAGACATCACATAACTGGAGACAGCACTCTCCAATGTTCCCCTCTATAGAGGACTTCTTGCTGTGGAAGCTTAGGTCTATGCAGGTTCTGTAGCACATCCTCTTCGGCAGAGTGGCCATGGCAAGCATGAGATCTCATAACAGAACAATGGCTGCAAGGCAGCTATACATAAGGTTCAGGTAATCGGCCAATCAGAGCACAGCAGGCCTGATCGCAGCCAATGAGAAGGTAGAAGGCTCAGCAACAGCAACCAATCAGGGTATGAAGCTGAGTAGCTGAGCCTGATGATGTCACCACCAGCAGGAGATGCACTAAAGCCAGGGTCCCAAACCTTACGGCCCTGCAGTTTTACCTATGTACTAATCAGCACCCTTGTGTGGCGTTCTGGTGCTTGTAGTTGTGGAACTACAAGTGCCAACATCCCACACCACATATGTATTAATTGCATTGGTGCTGATTAGTACATGTGTTTAACATCTGCTGCTGTGACATGCTGGCACAAGTAGTTCCACAGTTACTATCTGCTGTGGAACATGGAACTACAAGTGTCAGCATGCCAGAGCAACACATGATAAACACATGTACCAATCAGCATCCATACAATTAGTACACGTGTGTTGTGGGATGTTGGCACTTGTGGTTCCACAGCTATTAGCTGCTGTGGGACCGGGAAATAGTAGCAGGGCCTTGTTTTCCATTGGGCATACTATGCAGTTGCCCAGGGGCCCGACAAGTGTAGGGGCCCCAAGTGGTGAATGTATGTCCCAGAAATACAAGAAACATACCTTGGATCCCTTTGTTGGCTTTGCTTATTTAACTGTTTGTGTGTTTTTAGGATGTGCAAACAGTTAAAAACCATGGTGGAGAAGGAAGCCAAAGGCTCCCTGCCCTGCCAAATAGTCTTGTAGGCTGCAGGCTGCCGGTGTCCAGGCATAAGTGGCATGATAATATGGGTGTGCTTGAGGCATGGCCAAGTGTGATGTCATGTATTTGGCAGGGCCCACTGCAGTGCTATGCCCAGGGGCCCATAATTGTGTTAAGACGGCTCTGACTAGAAGTGCCAACATGCTACAGCAGCAGATGTTAAACATATCCACTAATCAACACCCATACAATTATTACTTGAGTGGTGTGGAATGCTGAAACTGGTAGTTCCACAGCTACTAGCTTCTGTGGAATATGGAAATGCAAGTGCCAGCATGCCACAGCAACAGATTATAAACATATACACTAATCAGCACTAATACAATTAGTACTTTTGTGGTGTGGAATGATGGCACTTGTAGTTCCACAACAACCAGCTGCTTTGGAACATGGAACTACAAGTGTCTGCATGCCACAGCAGCAGGTAATAAACAAATACACTAATCAACACCCATACAATTAGTACTTGAGTGGTGTGGAATCCTGAAACTGGTAGTTCCACAGTTACTAAATGCTGTGGAACATGGAACTACAAGTGCCAGCGTGGCACAGCAGCAGATTATAAACATATTCACTAATCAGCACCCATATAATTAGCACTTGTGTGGTGTGGAATGCTGACACTTGTAGTTCCAAAGCTACTAGCTGCTTTTCTTTTTTTGAAGCCCTAAGAACGTGCAACTAACACCAAAATGCACAAAAAAAAGTGCAACACAAGTGCCACACAAAAACAGTGCATCAGGATACGGTCTATGGCAGACCCATACTAAAAAGTAATGGGTCCCCCATCTACCTGGAACAGAAGAGTATCCCTGCCGGGCCAGAAGGCACCTGCACAGGAATACACAATACGTATGCCCCTCTGCCGAAGCAGAAAGAGAACAAAATGCTCCCCCACCGAGCCTGAAGGCATCTGCATGGGGTTGCACAAAGCCCTACTGCCGAAGCAGATCGGACCAACGAACCAGCACCTGGCATCGGAATGGGCTGCCACCCCAAACCTCAACCAAGTGCAGTCCAGGTCGCCAACTCCGAAGAGAGGCAAATGGTCCTACTGCCGAAGCAGATCGAACCTACAAGCTTGCACATTGGCGTCAGAATGGCCTGCCACACCAAACTTCGACCAAGTGTTCACCTGGTGGCCGACTCCGAAGAGTGCCGGGATTTGCAGGGGAGAAAGGAACCTGATGGCCACACATTCTCCCCCTAGACCTCGGAGGGGTCCCAGAAGGGTACCGCATCCCAAAATCCAACACAAATAGTGACACACAAAACACACGTGACGTGAAAAATAAATAAGTGAAGGTGCGCAGTGAATACTGCCCGGACATCCGGCCGGAAATTATAAAAATTTCCCTATTTCCTAGCCAGAAGGCCGGGGAATAAGGACGTGTGCTTGAGGGACAGTGAAAGTTAAAGTGCCGTGCAAATGTGCCGAAACTCAAGTGGGGTCCCACACCCAGTGAGTTAAGGCACCCCAGGGTCGTCAATCCTGGGGCACATCACACTTAGGGCTTCATAGTCCCCTCAAACCTACATGGCTTAGCTGCTGTAGGACATGGAACTACAAGTGCCAATATGCTTCAGCAGCAGATGTTACACATTTACACTAATCAGCACCCATACAATTACTACTTGTGTGGTGTGGAATGCTGGCACTTGTTGTTCCAAAGCTACTAGCTGCTGTAGGACATGGAACTAGAAGTGCCAACATGCTACAGCTGCAGATGTTAAACATATACACTAATCAGCACCCATACAATTGGTACTTGTGTGGTGTGGAATGCTGGCACTTGTAATTACACAACTATTAGCTGCTGTGGAACATGGAACTACAAGTGCCAGCATGCCACAGCAGCAGATGATAAACATATACACTAATCAGCACTGATGCAATTAGTACTTGAGTGGTGTCGAATGCTGAAACTGATAGTTCCACAGGTACTAAATGTTACATGTTACTACAAGTGTCAGCATGCCACAGCAGCAGATAATAAACATTTTCACTAAACAGCACCTTTTTTTTTTTTTTTTGAAAGCCCTAATACCTGCTTCAAAAACACCCAAAATGCACAAAAAAGTGCAACAAAAGTGCCACACAAAAACAGTGCATTGAGGATATGGTCTATCGCAGACCCATGCTTAAAAGTAATGGTCCCCCACAAACCTAGAACAAGATGCTTCCCTTCTGGACCAGAAGGTACCTGCACAATCAATGACCTCCCCTGCCGAAGCAGATAGGAATCTAAATGCTCCCTCACCGAACCAGAAGGCATCTGCATGAGGTCACAAAATGGTGGACTCCACCACCGAAGCGGATAGAGTCCCAAAACTTGCCAGGCCAGACTTCAACTGTACAATTGGTACTTGTGTGGTGTGGAATGCTGGCACTTGTAGTTCCAAAGCTATTAGCTGCTGTGGAACATGGAACTAGAAGTTCCAACATGCTACAGCAGTAGCTAATAAACATATACACTAATCAGCACCCATACAATTAGTACTTGTGTGGTGTGGAATACTGGCACTTGTAATTACACAACTTCTAGCTGCTGTGGAACATGGAACTACAAGTGCCAGCATGCCACAGCAGCAGATGATAAACATATACACTAATCAGCACCCATAGCTAATAAACATATACACTAATCAGCACTGATGCAATTAGTACTTGTGTGGTGTGGAATGCTGGCACTTGTTGTTCCAAAGCTACTAGCTTTTGTAGGACATGGAACTAGAAGTGCCAACATGCTACAGCTGCAGATGTTAAACATATACACTAATCAGCACCCATACAATTAGTACTTGTGTGGTGTGGAATGCTGGCACTTGTAATTACACAACTACTAGCTGCTGGGGAACATGGAACTACAAGTGCCAGCATGCCACAGCAGCAGATTATAAACATATACACTAATCAGCACTAATACAATTAGTACTTGTATGGTGTGACATGCTGGGACTTGTAGTTCCACAACAACCAGCTGCTTTGGAACATGGAACTACACGTGTCTGCATGCCACAGTAGCAGGTAATAAACATATACACTAATCAACACCCATACAATTAGTACTTGTGTGGTGTGGAATGCTGGCACTTGTAATTACACAACTACTAGCTGCTGTGGAACATGGAACTACAAGTGCCAGCATGCCACAGCAGCAGATTATAAACATATACACTAATCAGCACTAATGCAATTAGTACTTGTGTGGTGTGGAATGCTGGCACTTGTAATTACACAACTTCTAGCTGCTGTGGAACATGGAACTACATGTGCCAACATGCTACAGCAGCTAATAAACATATACACTAATCAGTACCCATACAATTAGTACTTGTGTGGTGTGGAATGCTGAAACTTGTTGCAAAACTACTATCTGCTGTGGAACATGGAACTACAAGTGCCAGCATGCCACAGCAGCAGATGTACTAAATACACCTGTTCTGACTTTTAAGAACAAACCTACAGTCCCAACCCAAGGACTGTCTGTATAGATGGTCATATCCAGTAAATAAACCAGATTTTTCTAGAACATAAATAAAATTATAATCTCCGTCCATGTTCTATATTCATTACCAGCAGCCGCCTTCCCTATAAGAACACGAACTGGAAGGAGAATGCCCATATCCCATTATGTGCTCCTTCCAGGACCAGAAACGTCAGTCGGCTGTTGGAATAGTTGCAAAATCTTCTCGATGCCAGGGCAAAGTTTGCGGCTCGCAGCACAGAAAGCTGCAGTGTTTGTTTGGAACGCATCAAACATTTTCTGCGATAAATTATTAAATTACTTAATGGACAGTGCATTACAAAGAAAACTGGCAAATTACAGAATAATTTAACTGTTGCAAAGGAACGCAGCAACTTGCAGGACGTAAAACACTCCATTTTGACACAAAACGCCCGGAGCTAAAGCAATTAAGCCTGCAAAGTATTGCCGTCTGACATGATGTGTATGTAAATTTGTCACTCATTGGCGAAGGGTTTGTAACAATCACGAGTAATGCCTGCAATAAGCGAATCCATGTGGCAGGAAATGCTTTTCGCTAGAGGTAGCCTAAAAAGAGTGGTTATGTATCATTTAGCCGTATTATCATAATACATATGGCAGCGAACTGTGAGAAGGAGAAGAAACTTTCCTGGGTCACGTAAGTAGGGCGTTATCTGCCGTGCGACGAACCCTGCGGTGATGCAGCACGATGGCGCTTGTATCGCCCATTATGGAGAACTCTGATTGAAAGGCAAAAGCTTAAAGGGGAACAACAGTGATTGCAGATACTGGTGGAAGCAGGCTACATTGTTTCAAATTTTACAAATAAAAGATGCAACCTATTGGAACAAGCAGGGGTGCCAATAGGGCAGTACTCCTGTCAAGGGCCCTAATCTAAAAGGGGGCTCACTGATATGTTAAAAAATAGCAAATGGTAATGGGTGGGGGCCCCACTTGATTTGGCTGTATGGGGCCCTGAAACGGTTAATAGATGACTGATGGCCGACCTAGGAACAAGAGCCTGTCAATTAGGATGTATTAAATGCCCTTAAAGGGGTTGTCTCACTACAAGGATCGCTGCTTTTTATGTTAAAGATTTTGCAAAAATAAGTCACTTTTGCAATATGTGTCCATTAACAGTGTCCTACCTATTCCTAGATATCTCCTCTTGTATGGGCTGCATCAGCTCCTCAGGTTGCTATAGCTACAGACCTGTTCGATCTCTCCTGATAGGCTGCCAGCACTGGTTGCTACAGCTACAGACCTGTTCAATCTCTCCTGATAGGCTGCCAGCGCTGGTTGCTATAGCTACAGACCTGTTCAATCTCTCCTGATAGGCTGCCAGCACTGGTTGCTATAGCTACAGACCTGTTCGATCTCTCCTGATAGGCTGTCAGCACTGGTTGCTATAGCTACAGACCTGTTCAATCTCTCCTGATATGCTGACAGCAATGGTTGCTATAGCTACAGACCTGTTACATCTCTCCTGATAGGCTGCCAGCACTGGTTGCTATAGCTACAGACCTGTTCAATCCCTCCTGATAGGCTACCAGCACTGGTTGCTATAGCTATAGACCTGTTCAATCTCTCCTGATAGGCAGTCAGCACTGGTTGCTATAGCTACAGACCTGTTCTATTACTCCTGATAGGCTTCCAGCACAGGTCACTATAGCTACAGACCTGTTCAGTCTCTCCTGATAGGCTGCCAGCACTGGTTGCTATAGCTACAGACCTGGTGGATCTCTCCTGATAGGCTGCCAGCGCTGGTCGCTATAGCTACAGACCTGTTCCGTCTCTCCTGATAGGCTGCCAGCACTGGTTGGTATAGCAACAGGCCTGTTTGATCTCTCCTGATAGGCTGTCAGCACTGGTTGCTATGGCAACAGACCTGGTTTCTACTGTAGAATAGTGGAAGTCAGTAAACACGCCCCTGAATTCAAAATGAAACCAAGAAAACAGGACTAAGGTGAGATGAATCAATGTAGTGAGACAACCCCTTTAACCCTCTAAATTCAAATGTGTCTAATACTAGTGCCAATGGGGCGAAAGGCATGGGAGTAATTGCAAGACCACAAAATCCCAATGTCCAGCAAGGCAGAATGTAGATAACATTAAAACATTATATTCTTATGTACCCAGAGAAAAAAACTAATGGGGCAAAAAATAGTGGGAAAAAAGCGCTCACACGTTTCAAACTCCGGCCTGTGCGCTATGTCTAAGGACTAATCCGACTTCGAAATGCGTAAGTGTTTATTTCCTGCTGCCTTTTTTAGGGATATAAGAATAAAATGTTGAAAGTATGTTATCCACATTCTGCCTTGCTGCACATTGGGTTTTTTGGTCCTATGTTGTTGCACTACCTTGAAGTACGGTCCATGCAAGGAAACGGAGCTGTGGTACAGGCGATGAGGTGAGCTGGATATTTTTTGCATAGGTGAAATGAAAGCTGTTGCAGCCATAACCGAGTGGCCGATCAGCTTCAAGAACATGATACTTTTTTGTGGTGAATAGTACTCAGAGGTTAGCACAGACCATTAAGTTGACTCAGTAGTTAGCACAGTGCAGCACGGTGGCTCAGTGGTTAGCACAGTGCAGTATGCTGACTCAGTGGTTAGCACAGTGAAGAACACTGTCTCAGTGGTTAGCATAGGGCAGCATGGTGCCTCAGTGGTTAGCACAGCACAACACGGTAGCTCAGCGGTTAGTACAGTGAGGCATGGTGGCTCAGTGGTTAGCACTGTACAGCATGGTGGCTCAGTGGTTAGCACTGTACAGCATGGTAGCTCATTGGTTAGCACAGTGCAGCATGGTGGCTCTGTGGTTAGCACAGTGCAACATGGGCACTCAGTGGTTAGCACAAAGCAGCATAGTGGCTCAGTGGTTAGCACAGTGCAACATGGTGGTTCAGTGGTTAGCACAGTGCAGCATGATAGCTCAGTCATTAATACAGTGCTGCATGGTGGCTCATTGATTAGCATAGTACAGCATGGTAGTTCAGTCTTTAGTTCAGTATAGCATGATGGCTCAGTGGTTAGCACAGTACAGCATGGTCGCTCAGTGGTTAGCACAGTACAGCATGGTAGTTTTTAGTACAGTGCAGCATGGTGGCTCAGTGGTTAGCACAGTGCAGCATGGTAGTTTTTAGTACAGTGTAGCATGATGGCTCAGTGGCTAGCACAGTACAGCGTGGTAGTTTTTAGTACAGTGTAGCATGATGGCTCAGTGGTTAGCACAATACTGCACAGTGGCTCAGTGGTTAGCACAGTACAGCACAGTAGCTCAGTCGTTAGTACCATGTAGCACAATGTCTCAATGGTTAGGACAGTGGCTCAGTGGTTAGCACTGTTACCTTGCAGTGCTGGAGCCCTGGGTTCAAATCCCACCAAGAACAACAATTTCAAAGAATTTGTATGCTCTTCCTGTGTTTACACGGGTTTCCTCTTGTTTCCCTACACTCCAAAGTATACCTTTTAGAGGTAACTGAGTATACTTGATGATGAGCTTTTGAGAGTATTCGCTCTCTTCATCAGACATGATGTTAAACAAGAAACTTGTACAACGCCGTGGAATCTGAGGGCGCTGTATAAATAAAGAAATAAAACAGAAGTTTAGAAGCAAAAAAAAAATAAAAAATCACTGCAAACCCAAATACTTGATACCTGATACAAAAGGACAAAGCAAATCCCAGCCATAAAAACACTTTTAAATTTTCCAAAAGGTACATAGTGTCACGGTTCACGCCGCGGTCCCCTGCCTGCCATGTCTCTGCTGGGCCCTTGGCAGTCTGTGTCCTCTGCTGTATAGTTGTACGTCCTAGTTCCTGTCTCTGTTTGTGGAGTGTCTGTACCTGTACTTACTAACCCTCGCTCCTGCTTCCTGGGGTCCTGTGCGCGCACTGCACCTCCTAGGGCGCACGCGGGGCAGCTTTCTGCCCTTTATTGGGTCTGTCTCTCTATTGTCTTCCGCTTGACCTGTGAACTCTGGCTATAAGAGGAACTTCCTGTCCTTGCTCCAGTGTCAGTCCATTGTTGTGCCTCATGCGTGACCATCTGAGCTCCTGCCAGCGCCTCAGGTCTGCTAGTCTGGACTTAACCCCTGAGATGCCTGGTTCAGTTCCTGCTGTCCATCAGAGCTCCTGACCACCCTCTAAATTCAAATGTGTCTGTGATTGCAGATACTGGTAGAAGCATGCTTCATTATTCCAAATTTTATGAATAAAAGATGCAACCCACTGGAACAAGACCCTGTCAATTAGGATGTATTATGCCCTTAACCCTCTAAATTCAAATGTGTCTAATACTTGTGTCAATGGGGCAACAGGCATAGATATAATGGCACTGGTCACTATAGTTACAGACCTGTTCGATCTCTCCTGATAGGCTACCAGCACTGGTCACTATAGTTACAGACCTGTGCGATCTCTCCTGATAGGCTACCAGCACTGGTCACTATAGTTACAGACCTGTGCGATCTCTCCTGATAGGCTGCCAGCACTGGTTGCTATGGCAACAGACCTGGCTTCTACTGCAGAATAGTGGAAGTCAGTAAACACGCCCCTGAATTCAAAATGAAACCAAGAAAACAGGACTAAGGTGAGATGAATCAATGTAGTGAGACAACCCCTTTAACCCTCTAAATTCAAATGTGTCTAATACTAGTGCCAATGGGGCGAAAGGCATGGGAGTAATTGCAAGACCACAAAATCCCAATGTCCAGCAAGGTAGAATGTAGATAACATCAAAATATTATATTCTTATGTACCCAGAGAGAAAAAACTAATGGGGCAAAAAACAGTGGGAAAAAAGCGCTCACACGTTTCAAACTCCAGCATGTGTGCTATTCAACTTCGAAATGCGTGTTTATTTCCTGCTGGTCCTGGTCCTGCTGTCCCTGTACCTGTCCAGTACCTGCTGTATTCCTGCCGTTGGACCTGTCTGGTTTCCTGCCATATCCTGCTGTAGTATACATTTATTCCTGCCGTGTCCTGCTGTAGTATACATTTATTCCTGCCGTGTCCTGCTGTAGTATACGTTTATTCCTGCCGTGTCCTGCTGTAGTATACGTTTATTCCTGCCATGTTCTGCTGTAGTATACGTTTATTTCTGCCGTGTCCTGCTGTAGTATACGTTTATTCCTGCCATATCCTGCTGTAGTATACGTTTATTCCTGCCATGTTCTGCTGTAGTATACGTTTATTCCTGCTGTGTCCTGCTGTAGTATACTTTTATTCCTGCCATCTCCTGCTGTAGTATACGTTTATTACTGCCGTGTCCTGCTGTAGTATACGTTTATTCCTGCCATATCCTGCTGTAGTATACGTTTATTCCTGCCATGTTCTGCTGTAGTATACGTTTATTCCTGCTGTGTCCTGCTGTAGTATACATTTATTCCTGCCATATCCTGCTGTAGTATACGTTTATTCCTGCCGTGTCCTGCTGTAGTATACGTTTATTCCTGCCATATCCTGCTGTAGTATACGTTTATTCCTGCCATATCCTGCTGTAGTATACGTTTATTCCTGCCGTGTCCTGCTGTACAGTAGTATACGTTTATTCCTGCCGTGTCCTGCTGTATTATACTTTTATTCCTGCCATTTCCTGCTGTAGTATACGTTTATTCCTGCCGTGTCCTGCCATAGTATACGTTTATTCCTGCCGTGTCCTGCTGTACAGTAGTATACGTTTATTCCTGCCGTGTCCTGCTGTAGTATACATTTATTCCTGCCGTGTCCTGCTGTACAGTAGTATACGTTTATTCCTGCCGTGTCCTGCTGTACAGTAGTATACATTTATTCCTGCCGTGTCCTGCTGTACAGTAGTATACGTTTATTCCTGCCGTGTCCTGCTGTACAGTAGTATACGTTTATTCCTGCCGTGTCCTGCTGTAGTATACGTTTATTCCTGCCGTGTCCTGCTGTAGTATACGTTTATTCCTGCCGTGTCCTGCTGTACAGTAGTATACGTTTATTCCTGCCGTGTCCTGCTGTAGTATACATTTATTCCTGCCGTGTCCTGCTGTACAGTAGTATACGTTTATTTCTGCCGTGTCCTGCTGTAGTATACATTTATTCCTGCCGTGTCCTGCTGTACAGTAGTATACGTTTATTCCTGCCGTGTCCTGCTGTAGTATACGTTTAGTTCTGCCGTGTCCTGCTGTAGTACACGTTTATTCCTGTCGTTGCATATGTTTACCTGCTACACCTGTCTGCCACCACGTGGAACCTGAAGTCTTCCTGCAGCTGTGTATCTGTTACCATTGCTTCCAGTGCCTGGTGTTCCTGTCCTGCACCTTGGCTGTCACTGCAGGTAGCCACGTCAGGAGTAGTGACCTGGTGAAGAGCGGGGGTCCCTTAGGCTATGTTCACACGGCTTAAAATGGGCCGTATTTCGGTCCGTAATTACGTGCCGAAGTGCGCAAATTACGGGCTGAAAACGGCCCATTCATTACGGTAATTCACAGATCTCATAGAGAACTATGGATTACGTCTCCTCTCCTCGCCGGGCGGGGAGATAATTCACATGTCACTTTCTAGCGGCGTATACGCGCTGCTAGCAGTGATTGTCTATGGGCCGGCAAAGCGCCGGCCCCCCGCTTACTCCCCCGCTCCTGCCCCGCCCCCGGCCACACGGCGTAATTGCGGGGCGTAATTACGTCCCGCAGTTAAGCCGTGTGAACATAGCCTTAGACTCCGCTCCCTGGCACGGATCTCCAGCTACTATCTCGCCTGCGGTGATCACAGTGGATCCACACCCGTTCACCAGCGATTGGCACCTCAGCGTACGCTGTTACCGCCGGATCATTGCGGTATGGACTGACCATCGTCCACATCCGTTACACATAGAAGGTTTTTTTTGGACATTTTTAAGTGTTTTTATGGTTTGGATTTGCTTTGTCCTCTTGTGCAGCTATTTTGTAAGTGTCTTATTCTGGTTCGAGCTATCATTAGTAGTTAACATACAGCTACCACCCCTTTGATAGCGGCGCCCAGTTATTTCCATATGTTAGTACTGTACATAGAAGTCAGCGCTATAACATGTGCCTGATGCTGAGGAGTTGTGGACGGGAAGCAGAGTCAATAGACGATTTGCTTGTGGCTAATTTTTAGTATTCTCCTCAAATCGTTGCAGGAATCCAGTCTGACGTGCAAGCAACAAACTCACAGTTTCATGTATTTTGGGTAACAGCTACTGTAGCACGATTCCACCTCCTCGGAAATGTCTTTACACTGCGCTGAAAACAAATCACGTCTGGTCCATTGAAGTCGCAGACTTTCCTGCACAGCACCGCCTGACTTCCCGTTCGGGTCAAGTTCCAGCGATGACCCCTCCAGTGACCTTGAAATAGTCAAAAGTCTCTGTAAAACCTTTGGTGAAATTCACAAGATAAATTCTAAATCACTTGGTGGAAAGTGCAGTCTGAACACAGCCCCTCCTGAGGTCTCTGGTCTGTAAGGAGCAGAGTCGGTTCGTCCCAGCAGAGGATCCTCCCTGGAACGGGTGCGAGCCGAGCAGGGGCGAAGCTAAAGACTCATGGGTGCAAAACTGCAGCTTGGGGCTCTCCATGGCTGTGAACCACTACTTCTCTACAACAGGTCCCTTACTTGGCGTGACGGACGCCTGCGGTGTAACGCGTTACGGGCAATTATTTCTACTTAAAGGGATTGTCTAGTAAAAGAGAAGTCATTTTGAAAGGGGCCAAAGAAAAACAAGTTATACAACAAAAGAGTCTGTTCCCCCTTGTCCCACTCCAACACAAAAAAATGCCATCACTGGATCACCGAATGTCACCACTATGTAGTCACTCACACCACCACAATGTTAATGACCAAACCTGTATACCAAGACCAATAATACCACCATACCCTGACCACATACCACTACCCTTTAGTGACTAATACCACCATAATGTTACTGACCAAACCAGTATAGCAAGACCAATATTACCAATAACAGTAATATGCAAAGACCCAATAATACCACAATACCCTGACCACATACCACTACCCTATAGTGACTAATACCACCACAATGTTACTGACAAACAAGTATAGCAAGACCAATATTACCAATAACAACAACAATATACAAAGAACAAATAATACCACCATACCCTGACCACATACCACTACCCTATAGTGAATAATATCATCATATTTTTACTGACCAAACCAGTATAGCAAGACCAATATATCCAATAAGAACAATATACAAAGACCCAATAATACCACCATACTCTGACCACATACCAAATACCATATAGTGACTAATACCACCACAATGTAACTGACCAAACCAGTATACCAAGACTAATATTACCAATAACAACAATATGCAAAGACCCAATAATACCACCATACACTGACCATATACCACTATAATGTTACTGACCAACCAGCATACCAAGACCAATATTACCAATAACAACAATAAACAAAGACCCAATAATACCACCATACCCTGACCACATACCACTACCCTATAGTGGCTACCACCACAATGTTACTGACCAAACCAGTATAGCAAGACCAATATAGCCAATAACAACAATATACAAAGACCCAATAATACCACCATACCCTGGCCACATACCACTACCCTATAGTGACTAATACCACCACAATGTTACTGACAAGACCAGCATAGCAAGACCGATATTACCAATAACAGTAATATTCAAAGACCCAATAATACCACCATACCCTGACCACATACCACTACCCTATAGTGGCTACCACCACAATGTTACTGACCAAACCAGTATAGCAAGATCGATAGTACCAATAACCAGTAATATTTAAAGACCATTAATACCACCATACCCTGACCACATACCACGACCCTATAGTGACTAATACTATCATAATGTTACTGACCAAACCAGTATAGAAAAAACAATATTACCAATAACAACAACAATATGCAAAGACCCAACAATACCACCATTCCCTGACCACATACCACTACCCTATTGTGACTAATACCACCACAATGTTACTGACCAAACCAGTATAGCAAGACCAATATAGCCAATAACAACAATATACAAAGAACAAATAATACCACCATACCCTGACCACATACCACTACCCTATAGTGACTAATACCACCACAATGTTACTGACAAGACCAGTATAGCAAGACCGATATTACCAATAACAGTAATATTCAAATACCCAATAATACCACCATACCCTGACCACATACCACTACCCTATAGTGACTAATACCACCACAATGTTACTGACCAAACAGGTATAGCAAGAACAATATTACCAATAACAACAACAATATACAAAGAACAAATAATACCACCATACCCTGACCACATACCACTACCCTATAGTGACTAATATCATTATAATGTTACTGACCAAACCAGTATAGCAAGACCAATATTACCAATAGCAACAATATACAAAGACCCAATAATACCCCACATATTATTACCATCTAGTAACTAATACCACCACAATGTTACTGACCAAACCAATATAGCAAGACCAATATTACCAATAACAACAATATGCAAAGACAAAATAATACTGCAACATCATGACCATATATCATCGCAAAAAAGAGACTCAATAAAACCACAAAAGTGTTACTAAATATAAATCTTTACACTAAGGCTATGTTCACACGGGCAAATTTCGGCGTGCATTTCGTGGCGTTTTTGCTTCTGTAATACAAGCGAGATGCACGGCAAAATTACGGTAATCCATAGTTCTCATAGAGAACTATGGATTACGCCTCCTCTCCCCACTCGTACAATACGATCGTATTGGGTGATCGGGTGATAAGTGACATAGTCAATTACTTGCGGCAAATACGCACCGTAAGTAATGACTGTCGATGGGGCCGGCGGGCTGACAGCCCCCCCCACCCCCCGTGCCGTGGGAGTATGCGCTGATCAGCACGACTCCCAAATAAGCTGGCTCAAAGTTATTGAAGTGATCAGATTGGTAACGGGACTGACAATTCCCAATGACCCCGCTGCACTGCTGCTGTTCAAGATCCCGCTCGCTCCCAAAATATTAAAGAATCATCTAATCTCCATTTTGTTGAATGCAGCTAAAACAGTCATTCCTAGATTGTGGCGCTCTACCTCACTCCCCACTATTTCTGACTGGTTCCAGGAGATTCATACCATTTACCGCTTAGAGGAACTACGGAACGACTCTCCAGAGGCCGGTCAGAAATTCATAATGCGATGGAGCGATTGGGTATCCTTCAGTGCCTCTGATCTGTACTGTTCATTTTCATAATGCCCCGCTGGTCCCTTTGCTCTCCTGGCTTTTGCTTTATATGTTTTAAGGACCTCTAGCTTGGTAGATTTACGACCGACTGACTACCCTTGTTCTAAGTTCATTGATTGTGTTTTTCTTTACTCTGTTCCCTACCCTTAGGCTGTTTTTTTTATGTTGTGGGACAGTGGTGTTATCAGTTTTTTTTTGTTTTTTTCTTTTTCAGGCATGTGGTCTTGACTTATCCACGTTGGTGACTTCCTCATAGTTATACTTTGCCATATGGCAAGACAATCGCTTTCTGCCAACATGGTACCTCACCACATCCCGGTCAAAAAAATTTTTATGTTCCATTAACTGAACCTTTCCACCTTCATCGGTGTAACTCACAGCTGTATCTTGTGTTGTTTATCTATGCCTTAATGTGCACCATATTGTTCATCCATTCATGTGACATTGCTGTACCCTATTTTGTTTGTATCAATAAAATTATCTTGAATACGGAAAAAAAGTGTAAACAGCACATGTAGGGGGTTGTAGTTCTGTGAGTTGTACAAATATCTGTGTTACTAGAAGAAGGAAGAGGTCCGGGATCTGTGGTCCGAACAAGAACCTAGAACCCTGAGACTAAGGAGCTGAGTTGGAGGCCAGTGCTTGTAAGGACCACTAGAAGAAGATTTGGGCTACACTTCCCTTTGGACTTAATTACAGTAAGGAGTTGAGTTTCTGCCAACAACCCTAAAGGACTATTAGCAGATATCTGGGCTGGAACTGTGCTGTTGATGTGTGGCCCTTCTTTTTTCATCAATAAATAGTGCTGTTCCCCCACATCTACTCTCACTCTATTGATTGTGTGCAGGGCCGGGACGACGGGTAGGCAAAAGTAGGCAACCGCCTAGGGCTCCACTACATCCCAGGCAGGAACGGGGCACAAACAGATATGGAGTGGGTTTAATTTTACATGTGGAATGAAGGGGTAGGGGCGCTACAAGCCTTATTTGCCAAGGGCACCAGAATACCTTGTTCCAGCCCTGATTGTGTGTTGAACAAACCCTGTGACAATAACCTTGGAAACCATCTGTAAACAAGCAGGAGAGATAACCTGCTGTATCTTTGAAGTGAAGCAAAATAAAATAAGAAGCTGTACCTACATGTTTAAAGCTAATGAACCAGCTCAGGCCACCCCTATAAGAGTCGCCATCTAGCCCGACCATTAAATCGAAACGTCATAAAATATCGCTCAGAACGCGTCGACCTCTGATCACCGTATTTTGCATCCCTGTCATCGGATTCCTAGATCTCTTTCTATAAGGTGCATTGCCGTTATAACAAATGCAGCAGTTACACAGCAGGTTGCACCCGAGAACAAAGAAGGATCCTTAATAATAAATCACGGCCATCGCTCGGGTCTTCAATAAATGTAAATATTTCCCGAGAATCCGGAAGAAACTCCAAGTGGAGAGAATTTCAATGGTGATTTTGGTTCCAATTAAGCTGTTTGTGAGCCGTTCTGTAAATCTTTAACTCGGCGTTCACATGAGTGCACTTTTATTTTACACGTTAGGCGCTTGCAGATACATAGGGATTTTTTTTTTCCTTCTTCTTACACCGCGCTTTCATTACCGGCAGCAGAAAACTCGAAACGGCGCTACAAAGAAAAGAAACAAATAAATATTTCATATGTCAGCACCTGCCATGTAGTTTCTGGGTATTGCACTTGTGCCCACAGTGGCTTCTATTCTAACCAACTTCATTAAAGAATAAAAGGAAAGTAATAAGTCATTTCACACCCCGTGTGACCATTATACAATAATAGCAAGATTTCGTGCAAGGGTCTAACATTATGCCCATCACAGTCTCTTTGCAAAAATCTCAATTCACACTTCACATGCAGCTAACCTCGTTACTATCTCCTCCCAAACCCATCAGTATTGCAGCTGCACGTCTTCACAGTCTAACATCTTAACATTCATCCCTTTGGCACCTTTGCATCACTACGGGGTCAAGAAATAACATCTAGCCTCGGAATAATTAAGGGGCACCCAGATGTTTGCTTTTACCCTCCTTAAATCTTTTTTTCGGAAAAGTCTTAATTGGTCTTGTATTGTTTGGTCATGCCAGAGAGAGATTCATGGCAGGTGAACAACAAGCGGTTGCCTGGTTGTCTGCGATCTGGAGAAGGGCTTTTGTATTGTCGGAGGCTCCAGCAAGAGGCATGATAATGAGTAGTTTGGAGGAAGAGAAGGTGTTATCTCATTAAGGTAATGACTAAGATATGTCCACCATTACATCAGTTTGAAAATGTGGCAATTAAAGCCCCTCACATGGTCTCCTGTAGACGAGGGAATAAGGCAATTCTCGTGGAACCTCGATGTTGGGTTAATATATGTCATGTAAATCTATGGCCGGCATAATGCTAGTTCATTCCACACCACAGACTCGTCCTTGTTCATGTTCCAGGATCTGACTAGATCAATTCCAATAATGTGATCCTGATATTACGATATTACATAGTTAGTGAGGCTGAAAAACAGACATATGTCCGTCCAGTTTAACCCAGGGTGGAGAAGAATGGGGATGAGGGAAGGGGGAGAGGGAAGGTTTAAGCTTTGTCTTCCTACTGATGAAGACTTTGGAATCCATAAGGTAAGAACCAATCTGCCCTAAAGGAAGACTTCATTCCTGATCCCAGAGCCACCATCAGACTGGATCTGGATATTTTACATGGCTGCATATTAATATTCTTTAGTTTCAGGTAGTTATCTAAGCCTTTCCTGAACCCTCACCTGTTCCTGCTGTGACCAGCTCCTCAGGCGGCTATCCCACAGATTTACAGTTATTGCATCAACATATTCTACAGCGCCGTACACTCACTGGACAGATAATCACTGTGAAACAAATGTATGATTGAGATTCTTCAAATATTCTTGCTCACATTGAAGAAGTTCTTTGGTCTAGGCAAAACAGATGCCAAATTAGGACTGGAAGTGATGTCAAAGGTGACATCAAACATCGTCCACTGGGCTTCCAAAACATAAGGGTGATCTAGGGAAGCTAGAAGTGGCCATAATCTTGAGACCCATATAGGGTTAGGGTCAATTTTTGGGCAAATTTTAACAGAATTAAATTTGAGCCTCCTTAAGTTAATGTCCTCCTGTAGATGAGGGAACAAGGCAATTCTCGTGGCACCTCGATGTTGGGTTAATATTTGTCATGTCCATGAATGGCCGGCATAATGCTAGTTCATTCCAGACCACAGACTCATCCTTGTTCATGTTCCAGGATCTGCGTAGGTCAATTCCAATATTATGATCCTGATATTATGATATTACATAGTTGGTGCGGTTGAAAAAAAAGACATGTCCGTCAAGTTCAACCAAGGGAGGAGAAGAATGTGGATGAGGGAAGGGGAGAGGGAAGGTTTAAGCTTTGTTTTCCTACTGATGAAGACTTTGGAACCCATAAGGCAAGAACCAATCTGACCTAAGGGAAGATTTCATTTCTGATCCCAAAATTGTCATCAGACTGGATCCAGATTTTAGTAGTAAGTGGTGATCTAAGCCTTTGTTGAAACGTCAGCAGATCCTATAGCGCCGTACACTACACTGTGGAACAACTCATCTTCTCGAGGTCTTAAACTCAACCAGGTTAGTAGAGTAGATCAATTCCATATCATATTCATATTAGTTTCATAGTACGGTTGAAAAACAGACATATGTCCATCAAGTTCAACCAAGGGCGGGGAAAATGTGGATGAAGGGAAAGGAGAGAGGGAAGGTTTAAGCTTTGTTTTCCTACTGATGAAGACTTTGGAACCCATAAGGCAAGAACCAATCTGCCTTAAAGGAAGATTTCATACCTGGTCCAAAAGTTGTCATCAGACTGGATCCAGACGTTTTATCCGGCTCCATAAGTATTGATATAATATAGTACTAAGTGGGTATCTAAGCCTTTGTTGAAACGTCAGCAGATCCTATAGCACCGTGCACTACACTGTGGAACAACTCATCATCTCGAGGTCTTAAACTCAACCAGGTGAGTTGGGTATATCAGTTCCATATCATATTCAGATTGCATCAACATATTCTACAGATAATCACTGTGAAACAAGTGTATGATCAAGTATTCTTGCTCACATTGAAGAAGTTCTTTGGTTTAGGCAAAACAGATGCCAAATTAGGACTGGAACTGATGTCAAAGGTGACATCAAACATCGTCCACTGGGCTTCCAAAACATAAGGGTGATCTAGGGAAACAAGAAGTGGCCATAATCCTGAGACCCATATAGGGTTAGGGTAAATTTTTTGGTGAAATGTAACAGAATTAAATTTGAGCCTCCTTAAGTTAATGCTCTGCTGTAGACAAGGGGACAAGGCAATTCTCCTGGAACCTCGATGCTGGGTTAATATTTGTCATGTCCATGAATGGCCGGCATAATGCTAGTTCATTCCAGACCACAGACTCGTCCTCGCTCTTGTCCCAGGATCCAACCAGGTCGATTCCAATATTATGATCATGGATATTTATCTATATTGAACATAATCTACAACGACGTAAATGTAACAGACCAAAAATTACCTTGAAACCAATGTATGATCTAGTGCAGGGGTCTCAGAGTTGGCCGGGTAAATGGGCCACACATAGAAAAAATTGTTAGGAAGTTGACAGAATTATTACCCAGGTCGTTAGGCACACGGCGATTCCAAATATGTGTACTTTTGTGTGTGATTGGGACCTATAATGGGCAGGAGGTGTGGTGTTTTTTAGTTTTATTTATTCTTACTTTCTTTTATATTTTACTGTTACTTTTTCCAATATGGGATCACTTCTTCTCTAATGTAATGCATTACAATGCAGGACAAAGTCATTAGCGAACTGTCACACCTGTCACACCCTGCCTCCAGCTGTCACAGCAAGGATCAGCACCCAGTAATCACACAGCAGGGTGCTAACTGCAGGCAGAGGTAGCCTCCTCCCTCTATCAAAGCCCTATTGACCATGACACCTAAAAAGTTAAACAAATGGGATTGGTGTAAGCTCCAGTCCCAGCCATCATAGCAGGTCACCTTTAGGATGTTTCGGAAGCTTCAGACGAGTGGTAGCCTTAGGAACCATATGCAACCTCTGGGCCATGTTTTTAAGAACCTAGATGTAGATTAAGGAGTTCCATGGTCAAGACTATATTTACTATTTTGTCATAGACAAACTTAAACTCTATCGGTTCTCAATCTATAAAGCACTAAAACTTAACTTTTATTATGTACAACACTTAACCTCGATACACACTATTTAAAAACCTGATTTCTAACCTCTCAATTTGTCCCTTTCTAATTGTGAAGGAATAACTCCTTTTCTATTATCAAGTCTGGTGGAACACCACCTATTATATTAGCAGGGAAACCCTATATATACTCCAAAAAGGAATCCAAAACATCTCACTTAGGCAGTCATCCCTAATCTAATGGGCATGAAACATATAAGGTTTCCCTGTGAAACCCTCTTAACACAGTGAAAAGAGGTAGGAAATCACAAATTAAAATGTCATGCCTGACCTCCCCAACATGTTTCACCAGCTAACTGGCATCATCAGGGGATAGAGGTCCGGTACTTTTTCACCATGGTCAAGACAACCCAATTACCACAGGAAAGGTAAGCTTATACAGGAGGGAGTTCTATGATCAGGAAAGACTTGGCCCAAGAGGTACATCCAATATGGAGGTCAACATTGAGGAACTGAATGTGTAGGTTCCCTCTAATGCTTAGAAACACCTATAATGGGGCCACAGGAAAATTACAATTTCTACTAGTTTATACTTGAATAGGTCCCTGTTTGATTCATTTTGGTTGGTCCAAATCTGTGAAAAAATTCAGATTTGAAAAGTCCAGAACCCGAATTTTTGCTCTAACTCTGTTACTATTGCTAACCGTAACTGTAACCATAACACTATGCTAGGGTTAGTCTCATGGTTTGTAGGGTGTTTTGGAGGTTAACTCACCTTCCGGTCACTCCAAGCCTCCCATTGTTCTCACTGTGGCATCAGTTCCAGTTTCCATAAATCATAAAAAACAGAAGTGATGCCGGACATAAAGGGCCACATGTATGAAAACTGTTTAGGTCTAAAACTCACTTTTTTCCCATAGGTTACTATGGGCAAAAAAGTGAGTTTTAGACCTAAACAGTTTTCATACATTTGGCCCAAAGTGCTACGCCTGGTTTCATTTTATGTTCCCAAAACATTGGGGTAACCTAGGGTAACCAGAAGTGATAATTGAGGAAAGCAGGACCTGAAGAAATCCTTTAATCTGATCCCAGCTGAAGGAAAGGGTTGATTTTTAGGCAATTTTCAACAAAATTCGAGAGCTACCAGAAACAAATCACTTCAGTTCCAATTTGACATCAACCAAAATCTGAAGTGTAACACTAATTTATACTGTCACTTTCATATTAATTTTGTAAAGCTAGCCATACATATCAGATAGTTGTCCATACACAGTTGTGCTCAAAAATGTCCATACCCCGGCATAATTTTTGCTTTTTTGGCCTTTTTTCCAGAGAATATGAATGATAACACAAAAACTTTTTTTCCCCTCACGGTTCGTGGTTGGGTGAAGCCATTTATTGTCAAACAACTGTGTTTTCTTTTTTTTAAACGATAATGACAACCAAAAACATCCAAATGACCCTGATCAAAAGTTCCCATACCCCATTTCTTAATCCAGTGTATTTCCCCCTCTAACATCAGGGACAGCTTGAAGTCTGTTGTGGTAGTTGTGGATGAGGCTCTGGCCGTTCTTCTTGGCCTCCAGTTCCTGTAAATTCCTTGGCTCATGCATGAACCGTGCTGGAGAACTCTCCAGAGTGTCTCAATGATATTGAGGTCAGGAGACTGAGGTGGCCCCTCCAGAACCTTCTCTTTGTTCTGCTGTAGCCAATGACAGGTCCACTTGGCCTTGTGTTTTGGATCGTGGTCAGGCTGGAACGTCCAAGTACGTCCCATGTGCAGCTTCCCTGTGCAAATTTGCCTCCAGAAACGTCGGATAACCGCCTTGATTGATCTTCACTTCACCTTTGACCAAGTTTTCTGTGCCTTTGTAGCTCACACATGCCCAAAAAATCAGGGAACCACCTCAGTGCTATACAGAAGACAAGGTTCCTTTCATCATAGGCCTTGTTGACACCTCTCCAAACATAACGTTTATGGTTGTGGCCACAAAGTTCGAAGTTTTGAAGCTCGCCCCTGTGCTGTTAGGTGCATTGTAGGTGAGATTCTTTGTGGTATTTGCGCAGTAATGGCCTTTTTCTGGCGACTCCACAATGCAGCCCATTTTTCTTCAAGTGTCTCCTTGTTGTACATCTTGAAGCAGCCACACTGCTTGTGTTCAGGGAGTCCTGGATTTCAGCTGTTGTTACTTGTGGGTTTCTCTTTGCATCCCGAACAGTTTTCCTGGCAGTTGTGGCCAAAATGTTTGTTGGTCTCCCTGACCTTGGTTTGGTTTTTACAGACAGGGCCGCCGTACAGGGGATACAGCCAGTACTCCTGTACGGGGCCCGGTGAAATAAGGAGGCCCGCTGCAAGCAGGCCCCTTTATTTCACAGTAAACACTAGTGTGCACGGCACAGCCGCCGACGCTACATCTGTGTCAGCCCCGGCCGGCACTGCTGATAGGGGGCCCGCGCTCCCGGTCACAGCTGCGCTTACAGTCGCATAGAAGTTTTACCACTTACTTCCCCTGCGCTGTGACCGGGCCGGGCCCTCCTCCTCTGACTGCAGCCAAGATAACTAATTAAATCAGTGAAGCCCCGCCCCGAGGGCGGGACCACTGATTCATGTTGTCCTGCATCGCCGCTGGCCAGTACAGCGCGCCGCAGACTGAGGAGGAGGAGGGCCCGGCCCCGGTCACAGCGCAGGGGAAGTAAGTGGCAAAACTTCTGTGTGACTTTAAGTGCAGCTGTGACCGGGAGCCCGGGCCCCCTGCCAGCAGCGTCCCCCTCCTCTCCCCAGCACAGCAGCCTTCAAACCTGCTCTGTGCCGCACGCTTACTTCAGTGTAGGGTCTCCTCTCCTCTCTCTGTGCGGGGGCGGAGCCTCCTCCTCTCTCTGTGCGGGGGCGGAGCCTCACTGAAATCATCCCGGCTGCTTCCCGGGCACAGAGAGAGGAGGCTCCACTACAGTCACACTGAGGAAGTCTGAAACCAAGAGCAGGCCTGAGGGCTTGCTCTCTATGTGATTGTCTAGAGCTGGGACCTTCCCTGTGCAGCCTCCCCCTGTACTGCCCTGTCCAGCCTCCCCCCTGCCATGCCCAGCCTCCCCCCTGCCATGCCCAGCCTCCCTTTGCCCTGTACTGTCCAGCCTCCCCCTGCCATGCCCAGCCTCCCTCTGTACTGTCCAGCCTCCCCCTGTACTGTCCAGCCTCCCCCTGCCATGCCCAGCCTCCCTCTGTACTGTCCAGCCTCCCTCCCTGTACTGTCCAGCCTCCCCCCTGCCATGCCCAGCCTCCCTCCTGTACTGTCCAGCCTCCCTCTGCCCTGTACTGTCCAGCCTCCCCCCTGCCATGCCCAGCCTCCCTCCTGTACTGTCCAGCCTCCCTCTGCCCTGTACTGTCCAGCCTCCCCCTGCCATGCCCGCCTCCCTCCTGTACTCGTCCAGCCTCCCTCTGCCATGTACTGTCCAGCCTCCCCCCTGCCATGCCCAGCCTCCCTCCTGTACTGCCCAGCCTCCTCCTGTACTGTCCAGCCTCCCCCCTGCCATGCCCAGCCTCCCCCTGTATTGCCCAGCCCCCCCCTGTACTGCCCAGCCTCCCCTGTACTGTCCAGCCTCCCCCTGCCATGCCGAGCCTCCCCCTGTACTGTCCAGCCTCCCTCCCCCCCTGTACTGTCCAGCCTCCCCCCCTGCCATGCCCAGCCTCCCTCCTGTACTGTCCAGCCTCCCTCTGCCTGTACTGTCCCAGCCTCCCCCCAGCCATGCCCAGCCTCCCCCTGTACTGTCCAGCCTCGCCTCTATACTGTGTAGCCTCCCCCTGCCATGTCCAGCCTCCCCTGCACTGCCCAGCCTCCCCTGTACTGCCCAGCCTCGCCTCTATACTGCGTAGCCTCCCCTGCCATGTCCAGCCTCCCCCTGCCATGTCCAGCCTCCCCCTGCCATGTCCAGCCTCCCTCCTGTATTGCCCAGCCTCCCTCCTGTACTGCCCAGCCTCCCCTGCCATGTCCAGCCTCCCCCTGACCTGCCCAGCACTTTTTAATGCTTCTGTTTATGGTATTAAATACTCAAAAAATACACCTGCTTTTAGTGAACCTCACTGGATCTTTCTTCCTGTTGCAAGTTAATCGCGCAATTGTATATTTTTTTTTTTTTTGTGTAGCCTCGACTTTTTTTTTTACTTTCTGTGGTTGGTCGTTTGAGACGGGGGGGAGTCAGGATAGGGGTGGGTGGACAAAGACATTGAAAGGGACTAGGGGTGGGGCCCAGATGCTTCAGCTGTCAGGGTGAATTCAATAACCGAGTTCAAAAAGGTTGGATGCATTCTGAGCTAATAAATAACAATTATAGTACAGGATTCGGAAGGGGTCATTGACCGGATTTTTCTGATTGCCAGATTGGAGTCAGGAAGGAATTTTCCCTAAAAGAGACATTGCTTTCTACCTCTTTGGGGTTTTTGCCTCCTCTGGATCACACCTAGCACAACAGGCTACTAGATGGACACTTGTTTTTTTACCTACAAACTATGAACATGAAATAATTAATTGCCAAATTGATTTTTTTTTTTGGCACCCCAATTTTTTTTCTTTTTCTGTGGTGGTGGGTGAGAGGGGGTGGAGTGGCAGGATAGGGGTGAGGGGACACAGGATTTGAAAGGGACAGGGGTGGGGCCCAGATGCTTCAACTGTATGGGGCCCTGAAATTTCTGATGGCGGCCCTGTTTACAGAGTCCCTGATTTTCCATTTGTTAATCCCAGTTTGAGCACTGCTGACATTATCAATTCCTTGGATATCTTTTTGTCTCCCTTTCCTGTTTTATACAGTTCACCTACCTTTTCCCGTAGATCCGTTGACCATTCTTCTGCTTTCCCCATGACTCACAATCCAGAAATGTCAGTGGCTGCATGAAAGATGCAAGAGTCTGTCTGGATCTCAGAAACTCACTCAGCTTTTATGCACACACAGATTACAAGCAAACAGGTCACAGGAGAGGATGTCACCTTTAGTAGCCATTCAAACCCACTTGTGTCAACTTCTATGCATGTTATCAGGCCACAATCACCAGGGGATGGTTACTTTTGTTCAGGGTCGTTTGGATGTTTGACAATAAATGGCTTCACCCAACCACGAACCATGAGTGGGAAAAAAGTTTTTGTGTTATCATTCATATTCTCTGAAAATGGCCAAGAAAGCAAAAATTCTGCCAGGGTGTGTAAACTTTTGAGCACTACTGTAGTTGATCCTATACATTTGGGCTTAGCCAACTGTGCCTGTGTTCCACATGGGGAGATGTGCATATGTCACCCCAAACTTCTTCTGGGGACAGCCTATCTCCTCTGGGAACAAAAGGAATGCACATATTAATTTCCAACAGCCCAATCTATATCTTCCCAAAACTTTGCTGTTGAGGTAGAGTTCTTAGGCCCAGATACAGTTGCTGAGCAGGTCCCATTTGAATTGAAAGGTTTGTCTGACATTAAAGTGTATGTAGGCTTGAACTAGCACACAGGGCAGCAGAGGAAACCCCAGTGGGCTTCTGAGCATGGTGATCTGGGTTGCATTTTAGGGAGAAAGGCAAAGAAAGAGAGGGATAAAGCAAGAGGCAAAGTGCAAAGTCAGTGATGCACAGTAGCTGTAGGGTAGGCATCAAAAGTTAACTCTACTGGGGGTCCTAAGAATCAATTGGAATGGTGCACCCTGAGAGTCGACTCTACTGGTAGGCCCCAAGAATCAGCACTACTGGTGGGCCCCAAGAATCAACACAATTGGTGTGCCACAATAATCATCTCCACTGGTGGCCCCCAAGAATCAATTCCACTGGTGGCCCCAAGAATCACCTCCACTGGTGGCCCCCAAGAATCAATTCCATTGGTGGTCCCTTAGAATCAATTCCACTGGTAGTCCCCAAGATTTAACTCCACTGATGGGCCACAAGAATCAAGTCCACTATAGAGCCTCAAGAATCAACTAAACTTGTGGATCCCAAGAGTCTCAACTCCACTCATGGGCCCAAAGAATCAACTTCACTGGTGGACCTCCATTACCAACTCCACTGGTGGACCCCAAGAATCAACTGCACTGGTGGCCTTAAGAATCAACTCCACTGGTGGGCCCAAAGAATAATCTCCTTTGGTGCGCCCACTGCACCATCTGTAATTATGTAAATGTTATTTTGCATCCTTCCAGGGACCTATGTAGAGTCTCTGTCCCTTCATGAAATTTTATTTTGAGGTTTACTTATAAATCAACCAAAGGTTAGTTACATATAGATGTAATGTGGCTGAATTTTAGGGTTCATATTATGACTTCAACACCCAGACCCTGAACCATAGTTATATCACCATAAAACCCTGAAATGGCAAAAGCTTAGTCCAGTAGAGTCACATGAGTCCGGCTGAAGCAGCCATAGTATGCAGACTAAGACTAAGATGACACATCCTAAAATGGTAAGATTTATCCATGCATGGTTAAATTGAGTCCCATCAATAACTGAGATAGTCAGGAGGTCTGGGTCGGAAGTGTCCCATAAATAACAGAGATGGTCAGAAAGTCTGGGAAACCAGAGTCCTATCAACAGAGATGGTGGGGCAAGCATAGTCATAACAGAAATGTTCAGGAGCTCGGGGTAGGCAAAGTCCTATCAATAACAGAGATGGCCAGGAGGTTGGGTCAGGTAGGGTGCTGTCTTCAGGGATGGCCAGGAGGTTGGGGTACACAGATTCCTAACAACAGAGATGGTCAGGAGGTTGGGGCAGGCAGAATCCTATCAATAACAGAGATGTCCAGGAGATTGGGGCAGGCAGAATCCTATCAATAACAGAGATGGCCAGGAGGTTGGGGCAGGCAGAGTCTTATCAACAGAGATGGTCAGGAAGTTATGGCAGGCAGAGTCCTATCAACAGAGATGATCAAGAGGTTGGAGCAGACACAGTCTTATCAACAGAGATGGCCAGAATGGTGGAGCAAGCAGGGTCATATCAACAGAGAGGATCAGGAGGTCAAGTAAGCAGAGTCCTATCAATAGAGATGGTCAGGTCGGGGCAGGCAGAATCCTATCAATAAGAGAGAAAGTTAGGAGGTTGGGCCGGCAGTGTCCTATCAATAAGAGAGAAGGTTAGGAGGTTGGGGCAGGCGGATTCCTAAGAACAGAGATGGTCAGGAGGTTGAGGCAGGCAGATTCCTAAGAACAGAGATGGTCAGGAGGTTGAGGCAGGCAGATTGCTATCAATATGAGAGGTTAGGAGGTCAGGACAGGCAGAGCTCTATCAATAGCAGAGATTGTCAGGAGGTTGGGGCAGGCAGAATCCTATCAATAGCCGAGATGGTCAGGAGGTCAGGGCAGGCAGAGTCCTATCAACAGAGATGGTCAGGAGGTCAAGGTAGACAGAATCCTATCAATAATAGAGATAGTCTGGAGATCTGGGCCGGCAGTGTGCTATCAATAACAGACATGGTCAGGAAGTCTTGGAACAACAGAGATGGCCAGGGTGGTGGGGTAAACATAGTCATTTCAACACAGATGATCACTAGGTCGGGGTAGGCAGAGTCCTAGCAATAGAGTTGGTCAGGAGGTCAGGGCAGGCAGAGTCCTATCAATAACACAAAAGGTTAGGAGGTCGGCACAGACAGAGTCCTATCAACAGAGATGACCAGGAGGTTGGGGCATTCACTGTCCTGTCAATAGATATGGTAAGGAGGTCGGGGCAGCAAGATTCCTATCAACAGAGATGGTCTGGAGGTCAGGGAAGTCAGATTCCCATCAATAACGGAGAAGGTTGGGAGGTCAGAGTCCTATCCACAACAAAGATGGTCAGAGGGTTGAGCAGGCAGAGTCCTGTCAATAGAGATGGCCAGGAGATCAGGGCAGGTAGCAGAAAAGAAAGGTGGTCAGGAAGCAGACCAGGTCTGCAGCAGGAGCATTAGAACTGTAGTATTTTTGAACAAAACAGGAAATTTATGGCTCAGGGAGTAAGCAATGTGGAGATGGTCCATTACATAGCTTGTGGGGGCATTTTAGCACATACTGGCTCTTTAAAAGACTGGGAGCCAGCACAGATGTGCACTATTCAGTGGTATCAGTGGGGAGGACTGCAGGAAGGAGGATTGGTGGAGAATGCATGTAGGGATCCATAACAGCAAAGGGTCTGCATGCTAGACGACTGGCACGGGGACCTGACCTGGCTGATGCACAGCGCTTTCCTTGACATCTCCAGCATGGTTGGTGCCATCATTTCTGCTAAGAGGGGATCGATTTCCTTTACTGAACAGCGCTGAGGAGCATTGGACCCACATCCAGTGTAGATGCTCCTTGGCCCAGACAATGATTCCTGTGCCTGGTGGTGTGGTCAGGTATCCTTGCCGGTCATCTAGCATGCAAACCACACTGATGTAAACAGTTACAGATGGTCTGACATGACACTTGGTGCCCCTCATGTCCCTTACACCTGCCTGGAGTTGTGCTGCCTTCATCATCTGGCTCTGTATATCATTGGTTACAATGAAGCGCTCATTAGTGTATGATGGAGCCAAAGGACGTCCACTTCTTTGCCTTTCTGTGACTCTTCCAGTCTCTCTGTATCTCTGATACAACCTGCTGATGACACTCTGTGACTCTGCTTGAAGACCGGCAATGGCGAGGTCCTTCTGATCAATTGTAAGGTGTTGTCTTGGTCTCATGATGTTACAATGTGTACGCCATGTTGAGGAGCACTGTCTAAAACTCAATTAACGTTGATCCCTTAAAGAGGTTTTGCCACGAAGAAAAATTGACGTGGGAAGTTTGAAAATTAAATAACAAACATTTTCACCATTCATCATTATTAAAAATTCTGCACCGTTTTTGTCTTAGCTGCTCCTTTAGTGATCTATTCTTTACAGCTCATTTCCAGGGGATACGACCAGAGCTGTGAGCTCCTCAGTCCTGGTCGCACATGCTCAGACATCACCTCTCCTCTCAGGCAGCTACTGAGTGTGAAAAAAAATGTACTTGCGCCCTGTTTACGAGGTTTGTTTTTAGGGTGTTCACTCTTCAGTATAAATGATGTGTTATGTATATTCTACGAGTCGGTGCGATTCCGGTGATACCGAATATGTCAGGTTTTCTTTATGTTTTAGTGCTTTTAAAAATAAAAACATTCTCTATTTTTAATAGTTGCATTATCACTTTCTGCAACCAATAGCTTCTTTGTTTTGTCAACTAAGGATCTGGCTAATTCCTTGTGGGCGGAAGTGTTGTTTTATTGGTCCCATTTTGGGAGACGTGAGCATTTTTATTTTTTTTTTTTAATTTTTATTTTTATTTATTTTATTTTTAACATTTTTATTTTTTTCATTTTTATTTATTTAATTTTTATTTTTTATTTTTGATTTCTTCTTATGCCAATTTTTTGGGAAGGTGAAGTGACCAAAAAAAACCCACAATTTTGGCCTTTGGAATTTTTCAACGTCTTCAGTGTTCGGCATACGGAATGCATTATAATAGATTTTAATAAATCAGACTTTCATGGACACGGCAATACCAATTATGGGAAAAAAAATTAAATTTTTTTTAAATTGTCAAATAGCAAAATGGGAAAAATTTGAACGTCTAATATTTGTAAACTGTTTATACTTTTTAAACTTTTTTTTTCTTTGAACTGCAGGCTTGTATATCCTTCTGTCTTATCTAAATAATGCACAAAGGTATATCATGATGGTGGTTCTATTACATTCTGCCTGAAATAGGAAGTAATAGAAACATTAACATAGCGGCTATTGAAGCCTTCATTAGGCTTCCAGCTGCCATGGTAACTGATCAACACCGAGAGACCTTATCGTGGTGGGGCCGATCAGAGAGAGGAACATTGTGCAACATAATTCCTCATTCATTGAGATGAGGTTGTTATGGCTGCGGCATCTAAATGGTTAAATAGCAGGGAACAGCGTGTGTGTCTGCTCCATTGCTCCTCACCAACAATCAGATGTACACATATGTCCATTGTGTGTAAGGAGCTAACATATTAATAATAATATAGTGAAACCTGCACAAAAGACCATCATTTTGAGAAGATCACCACCAGTGTGAAGTTGATTCTTGGGGCCCACCCATGATTGCTTAATTCCCTTTGGGTTCCACCAGTAGGTTGAGTCTTAGTGCCACCAGTGGGGTTGTTTCTTGGGGCCCACCAGTGGATGATTCTTGGGGTCCACCAGTTGGGTTGATTCTTGGGGCCCACCAGTGGAGATGATTCTTGGGGTCCACCAGTGGGGTTGATTATTTGGACCCACCAGTGGAGTTGACTCTTGGGGCCCAACAGTGGAGTTGATTCCGTGGAGCCCACCAGTGGAGATGATTCTTTGGACCACCAGTGGAGTTGACTCTTGGGACCCATCGGTGGACAAGATTCTTGGAGTCCACCAGTGGCGCTGATTCGGAGCTCCACTGGTGGACATGATTCTTGGGGCCAACCAGAGGAGTTGGTTCTTGGGGGCCACCCGTGAAGTTGGTTCTTGGGGCCCACCAGTGGAGTTGTTCCTTGGTGCCCACAGTGAAACTGATTCTTGAGGCCCACCAGTGTCGATGATTTTTGGGGCCCATCAGTGGAGATGATTATTGGGGTCCACCAGTGGAGTTGATTTTTGGGGCCCATCAGTGGAGATGATTCTTGGATCCCACAAGTAGAGTTGATTCCTTGGGCCACCACTGAAGGTTATTCTTGGGGCCCACCCATGATGCTAATTCTTGGGTTCCACCAGTAGGGTTGAGTCTTAGTGCCCACCAGTGGGGTTGATTCTTGGGGCCCACCAGTGGAGATGATTCATGGGGTCCACCAGAGTGGTTGATTCTTGGGGCCCACCAGTGAAGATGATTCTTGGGGTCCACCAGTGTGGTTGATTCTTTGCACCCACTAGTGGAGTTGACTCTTGGGGCCCAACAGTGGAGTTGACTCTTGGGGCCCAGCAGTGGAGTTGATTCCATGGAGCCCAGCAGTGGAGATGATTCTTTGGACCCACCAGTGGAGTTGACTCTTGGGACCCATCAGTGGACAGGATTTTTGGAGTCCACCAGTGGAGCTGATTCTTGGGGCTCCACTGGTGGAGATGATTCTTGGGGCCCACCAGAGAAGTTGGTTCTTGGGGACCACCAGTGAAGTTGGTTCTTGGGGCCCACCAGTGGAGTTGATCCTTGTGGCCCACCAGTGAAACTGATTCTTGAGGCCCACCAGTGTTGATGATTTTTGGGGCCCATCAATGGAGCTGTCTCTTGGGGCTCACCAGTGGTGTCAATTCTTGGGGCCCACCAGTGGAGCTGATTCTTGGGCCCCACCAGGAAAGTTCATTATTGAGCTCTCCAGTGAAGAAGATTCTGGGGGCCCACGAGTAGAGTTGATTCCTGTGGCCACCAGTGAAGGTGATTCTTGGGGCCCACCCATGATGCTAATTCTTGGGTTCCACCAGTAGGGTTGAGTCTTAGTGCCCACCAGTGGGGTTGATTCTTGGGGCCCACCAGTGGAGAATATTGGTTTCCACCAGAGGTGTTGATACTTGTGGCCCACCAGTGAAACTGATTCTTGAGGCCCACCAGTGTTGATGATTTTTGGGGCCCATCAATGGGCTGTCTCTTGGGGCTCACCAGTGGTGTCAATTCTTGGGGCCCACCAGTGGAGCTGATTCTTGGGCCCCACCAGTAAGTTAATTATGGAGCTCACCATGAAAATGATTCTGGGGCCCACGATAGGGGTTGATTCCCGTGGCCACCCCTGAAAGGGGATTCTGGGGCCCATGGAGTTGATTCTTGGGGCCCACCATGGTGTTGATTCTTGGGGCCCACCAGTGGGTTTATTCTTGAGGCCATCCAGTGGGTTGATTCTTGAGGCCACAGTGGATTGATTCTTGGGGCCACCGGTGGAGTTGTTTCTTGAGGCCACCAGTGGGATGATTCTTGGAGCCCACCAGTGGATTGATTTTGAGGCATCATGGAGATGATTCTTTGGGGCCCACCAGTGGAGTATATTCTCGAGGCCCCCAGTAGAGTTGACTCTTGGGCCCACCAGTGGAGCTGATTCTTGGGGCCCACCGGTGGAGTTGATTCTTGGGGACCACCAGTGGAGATGATTCTTGGGCCCACCAGTGGGGTTGATTCTTGGGGCCCACCGGAGGAGTTGATTCTTGGGGCCCAGCAGTGGAGATGATTCTTGGGGCTCACCAGTGGAGTTGATTCTTGAGGCCTACAGCTACTGTATATGACTGCACATGTCTCTTGCTTTCTTTTTTTTTCTTCTTAGTTTCTGCCTTTCTCTGAATAAGTAACCCCAGGCTTGCCATCCCAGGGGCCCAACGGGGGTTTTCCACTATTCCCCCGTGGGGCCGTCTGAGTCTGCACCACCACTGATGAAGGTTACTGACAGTTGAAAGGCTTGTTGATTCCATACTCAAGTAAACCCCTACTAAAATATTAAAATTCTGAAACAAATATTTACTGTAATAATTGTAACCCATTAGGATCCCATTGGTCGCCACATTGGTCTCCATTGTGATACAAGTCTCCTGCTGTCTGGTTTCACCTCTTGGACGGAGGAATCTGACAAGGAATGTTCTATATAGATGTAACCAAGCCTAAAGGATGTGAAGCAAGGAAGGAGTAATATAACTGTGAATATAGTATAATATAAATAAATGCTTGCAGAGGTCGAGAATTCATGGGTGCAAAGTGTAGAATAGTGAAAGAAGGTGGTGTATCTGTCACGGACACATGTAACAAAAACATGTTTAAAGCCAAGGATATGGAGAATCCCAACATTGTTAAGGTTAAAGTAAAATTGATGCGAGAAGCTTGCAAATTAATTAATAAACATTTTCTACTTTCATCGTTATTAAAATCATGCTCCATCGTTATTTTTGTGATTAATAGTGCACCAGTTCAAACTCACCAGGGGATACGGACCAGGGCTGTGAGGCTCTCTAGTTCTGGGACTGCACATGCTTCGGACACATAACTTTCTCAGACAGCTACTGTCAGTCTCTTCCCTGCTTAGTAATCACAACACTCAATGCTGAGAGCGAGTGTTCAACCAGTCGGCTGTCACTCTACTCCAGTCCCACTGTCTCCTTTGTAATCTCAAACACTCTACATGCTGTGCGAGTGTTCAACCCCAGTGCTGTCATTTCTACTCCTTTTCCTCTGTTAATCCTTAGTAATTCCCAATCTCTCACTGATGAGAGAGCGTCCCAACCATCAGGTTCTGTCATTATTCTATCCCGGCCCTCTGGACTCACTTAGTAATCCCCACTATCATCTGATGAGCGTACGGTGTCAACCCCAGGTGCTGTCATTCTACTACTGTCCCTCTGACTCATTAGTAAATCTCACACAGTCACTGCTGAGCGAGTGTTTGTGTTCAAACCCAGGTGCTTTGTCATTCTACTCCCGTCCTCTGTACTCTTAGTAATCAACAATTCACTGCTGTGCGAGTGTACCAACCCCAGGTGCCGGGTCAATTCTAATTCCCTATCCTCTGTATCACTTAATTTATTCACACACACTCCTGCTGAGAGTAGTGAGTGTTTCTACCCCCTGTTGCTGTCACTCTACTCCCATCATCTGTACTCACTTAGTAATACACAACTCACGCACTGCTGTGTGAGTGTTCATCCCCCACGGTGCTGGCATTCTACTCCATCTCTGTACTCCGTTTAATCTTACTCATACTAAATGCTGAGCGATAGGTGCTTAACCCAGTTGCTGTCATTCTACTCCCGTCCTCTGTACTACGTATTAATCCACTCACACTCCCATAGGTGAGCGAGTGTTCAAACCCCTGGTTCTGTCATCCTACTCCTTCTCCTCTCGTACTCCTTAGTTATATTAGCCAAACAGTGCAACATAAATAATAAAGGGAAACTATAAATCTCACTCAGTTTCTGCTTTGAGATAAAAAAATCTATTTCTCTTGGCTCCCAAGAGATTTCATCCTAAGGGGGACCCAATATGGATGGCCAAAAAGTGCTAACCACTCAAGCTACCAGTGTAACTACTCATAGCTCTTGCATTATAGATCACATGGTCTTTACATTAATAGACCTTTGTTTGAAAAGTGGTATGCTACTGTGGTCGAAAGGCATGGTGTCGTCATAAGCCTGATGGGGTCACATGATTATGCAGTTCAAATAAATTCATACAAGCCCTTTTTTAAAGACACTGAAATCTGAAGAGAGGATAAGAAGGGACATGTAATGCCTTTGGGGTAAAAATCCCTTCAAAACATATGGTTCTGCATAGGATCATTGCAGGGCTTTGTGAGGATATGTGGTAACGGACCTTAGGTAGTGGATTCCGCGGGGACCACCGCAAGCGTATGGTGTAAGCAGGCCAGGGAACGGAATAAATGTAGCCCCCGGTTTTCACATGGCCCGCACGCAAAGCGGGATGGACTTGCTTGCGGCGTGAGTGCTACCAGGTCGTTACCCCCGATATGGAACTTGCTTGAGGTGGCGGGCCCGAGGCATGCAGCGAGGTACAAAAACGTTAATCCAAGATCGTAGTGGTGAGAGCAGTATGGTCAGGGGCTGTCGGGGCATATGGTTCGTGGTCGTGGACAGGCGGTTGGGTAAGGTCCAGGGCGACGGCCAGGAGGTTCGGGGAGGTCGAGAAACGTAGCAAGGTTGGTACACGGCAAGGTAACTATACTATCAGGAACGCATTTCTCAAAGGCACACCGGGCTACAATTGATCCTGTGGGGAGATAGTGACGTTGGGGTCACCATAACTTAATAGAGACAGCACCCGGGCAATTAGCCATTTTACCGGAGCACTGTCCCTTTTAAATCCACATGAACGGAGGGGGCGCGCATGCGCTTTCCGGCCTGCAGGGGACGCGGAGTCGATTACCCCGAACGGCCGAGTAGCTGTCAGGTGACGGGCGGATGCTGAACCAAGGGGCGACAGTAGGACCCGCGGCGGCAACCCGTCCCCGCCAGGGGACATGCCTAGGGGGACACGGGTGCGACAGCGGTAGGTGGACCGAACCACGGCGCAAACCGTCTCAGTACCCCCCCCCTTTAGACATACCCTCCTTCTTAGGATGCAGGTCTGACAACCTGAGAGGAGGAAGGTAACGATTCAGGAACCAGCGGCTTAAGAGAGGGAGACTATGAGAATGCGTTTTGGATCAGGGAGAGGGAGGGAGGGCAAGGAGAGCTTGTACGTCACCGGGTTCAACTGCCGAAGAACCTTGAAGGGTCCAGGAAAGCGAGGGCCCTATTTAAGATCTCAGAATACTTCAGGTGCACGTACCTCGAGCGAGAGCCAAACCTTTGTCACCTGGAGGGAATGTTGCCCCCACCCCCCCCGCCCCCCCCCCCCCCCCCCCCCCCCCCCCCCCCCCCCCCCCCATTTAGGCAGGTCTTCCCTCTTGTCAGCCTGAGTCTACATACGGGCAGTGGCCGAAAGTATGGGAACGTCGCGTTTCTGCCAGATGGCCTTGATATCAGATGGCCTTGAAGCAGAAGGCAGGGGAAAGGGGGGGTTCGGGGTGGCGGCCCATTGACTACCAAGAATGGAGAGAAGCCGGCTGCCTCCGAGACGCGATGGTTGTAAGAGGAATTTCGGCCCCAAAGGGATGCAGATCGGCCCACGTTGTTAATGACGTCCAGATACAAAGTTGGCGCAGGTATTCCCCAGAATCTGGTTCACCCGCTCCACCTCGCACTAGGATTGATGGTGATATGTGACCGAAAAAGTCCAGCTTGACTTGCAAACGGGGAGCATAGTGCACGCCCATATCGGGAAACAATTGAACACACCGCGGTCGGAGACTAATTTGTGGTAGGGTAAACCATGATGTCGGAAAACATGTACAGAAGAAATGATTAGCTAATTGTGGAGCCAGGACGGCAGGCCGGGGAGAGGCACACGAAGTGGGGAACTTCTTCGAGAACCGGTCTGTAACACAACCAGATGCCACTTGGGTTTGGTTAATTACAAAAATTCTGCATTAATTTTGCAAAACCATCAATATGTTCTATTGCCCTCCTTTGATTACTAAACTGTGATAGCTGTAAAAGCTGATACTGCAATTTGATTTAGAAAAAGTAAACATTCTTTCTTGATGTATGACCATAATAATATTCGTAATAAGCCATCAATAAAATGTTCTGTGGTTTATGTATAGCTGCCGAAGAGATGGTGCCCGGTGCAACTGAAGCAGAGCTATGTATCTGAGCGCACCTGGCAGCACGGAGATTAAACACATGTTGTCTGACACAGTTGATTCAAATTATTAATTGCTTAGTGTGCGTATATATATATTAAAAAAAACAGGATGAATTCTCAGTACTGTAGTGTGCGTCTGCCCGGATGTGCAGATAAAATTATAGGATACAGATAGCAGGACTACGCAGTTTGTAACTGTCACTATATGTAATAGAACCTCATGTATTGTGAGGAAGCTTGCAATACGGTGCTAGGTCACCGGTACCTAACACTGTCACTAAGTATAATGAATATACTCACACCCAGTTCAACTGGTAGGTGTAAACAGCTCATGGGCAATACCAGCTGACCAGAGTCTAGTCTTCACTGGCTCCTCGTTGGTGTTTTGAAGCCTATCTGACAATGCACCCTAGTGGAAAACCTTGGCAGAGTTTGGAAAAACCTAGGCAGTGAATGAGACTTCTGTTCACGTTTCTCTACTCAGCCCCCTGAGGCGTGTTGACAGCGGGCGAGTTCAGGATAATGACTTACCTTTGGATGATTTTTTTTTTTTCTGTGCGATTTACTAAAACTAATTTATACGCTTAAATAATACAACAAACCAGAATGCAAAATGTCTACAAACAGAATCAAAAATATAACAAAATCCCCCCCACTTAATCTACTGGAAACAATGTGGACACGACAGTCTTGACTCACTTGTCTCCATCAACTACCTTACGGCCAGTCCATTACTACCCAGAATTATAAAGATTTATGTGAAAATCACCATAACCATCAGGACAGATCATATAAAGTATTAAAAGGCATGTGAAGTTTATTCTCCTTCGATATGAGTACATGACTGTTCTTTCTCAGAGCAGCGTAAAAAGAGGAAGTTTGATTTGTAACACTTTATACAGTTAACAGGGCAATTGAGCAGCACAAGCCAGGAGCAGTTATATAATCAGAGAAGATGCAATCAGAAATCACTAAGCCAATTTGTCAAATAAACCGGAGGTAAGTTGCACAGGGCATCGGTCGATTTCAACTGAGGGGACACATCGTGACCGTTATCAGGTGTCGGCAGGTCTGGGGAAGGATCACAGTGGACCAATATAGGAGTTCAGAAATCGGAATTAAGTCACTGATCTAAATTGTGACAAACAATGTACTTACCCGTATCAATTTATGTGATCAGGCACTTCTGGCTGTCGATAGATGTGGAAACAATGTGGGGCAACGCCCCAGACCCAGGCCGACAGAGGTCTCCTCTGTTTCTGCGTTGTTCCATCGTAAGTCGTTTGTGAGGGCACGGCGCCATAAGGTTAGGTTAGTAATAAATCCAAGCCATGTTGCTACTTCTCAACTTAAGTTATATATTTGTGCAAGTAGCGGGGCCCCAAAGAAATTAGATATTAAGTCAGGTTGATGGATTGTAAATCTCTGTTTAATACCAGGAAATAAAGGCTTTTTTATATCATTCATAAGTTAGAGTTATTAAGGGCTGTTCTAAATCGATCATTGGTTAATTAACATTAGATGGGATGAGTTAATTAAGAATCACGAGTTCTTTATTTTGCGACATATGTTTCTAGCAAGCCTTGCTTATTTAAAAATGTTCCAAAACCACCCCATAATGTCCTGCCTGTGGCGGTTTATTATGAGGGATGTTTTGGGTATCGCACAACATGTCCTAAATGTTCTGTGTCTTTTGTCTGCTTGCTTAAGCTGTTAATCCTTAGTGAATCCATTTTATATAATATATCCCTCAGTATCATCCAAGACAGATAACATCTTGCATAAGCTATCAAGCTTATAATATCTGATTACCTGGTTTTTAAGGGAAATATAGGTTATAGAGAGAAATATATCATCAAAGTTATATAGATCAGTCTAGATATAATCAATGGATTATGAAATAGTACACTACAGAGTTCTAATTGTTTTCCTTTAATCATATTCCCTCACCTGACATTATATATTGGTTTACCTGTTCCTGGGTTATTGTGGCACATCTCCGCCAATCGGTGTCCGGACAGCAGGAGTGTTGCATGTCCAGTTGTATACTGTGTAGAAATGTAAGGAATGAGTTTTTGACCCACAACTACAAAATTCTATTGTTGTCCTGTTCCTATGTTGTTTTTGGAGAACTTCCCGGTCGACTCACAGTGTCCGTGGAGGGCGGTGTGTTGGTTCGTGCGCAGCTGTCCAGATTTAGTTCGCTAGACAACATGCTCGTCAGAAAATTGCAAATGATGTCTGTGGGGCTCTGTTTCTTCTCCATGTGACACAAAGGCAATTTTTTAAAAGCCACATTGCTAGCCATCGCCATATTCTAGGTTCAACCTATCACAATATCACATACATACATTATAATAATTGTGTTAGACGGCATTTTATCGACAAAGTTGAATATCGCGCACAGTTTTTATGGTGTCGGATTTTTTAGATCATTCGATAATTTAGGTTAAAATCTGTGCATCATCTAATTTAAGATCTGCGGCCTTTTTCAGGCGCTTCCTGTAATTTTGGCGGCCTAGCTATTTAAGATTACTGACTAGAGCTGGGTGAGTTGTGGTGTGCGCGACGTCATGCTGGGATGTGTTTGGTTGCGATTGGTGGAATAATCACATGACCTCGTTTTAGCATAGAAACAGTTTTCATGTTCAGCCTCTGTGTCTCCAGAGTCATCGTGCAGAAGGATGTGCGCTTCCGCTTGTGTCCAAACAGATCAGCGAAATTATTATATTTCTTCACAGAGAAATCCTCGACCTATTGCTGTGATCCTTACAATTTAGTTTAGATTAGCAGATTGGAAGATTTTATTTAGTTAGGTAGGCTTTTTAAGGGAGCATCTACAGCTGTTAAAGTCACGGGGGAGGATCGGAGGGGGGGGCCCGCAGCGGGAGCGAAACAAAGACAAGCTCTATAAAGAATACTGGGATAAAGTTCACCCAAGACTTAGTGTAGACATTGCATTTGACTTTTTTATATTAACTGTTTTTTTTTAAATATTTTCCGGATATTGGGCCAGCCTGAAATTTAGGATATACACATCTTTTCTGAGTAAACTTGCAGGGTCACTTGGTAGGTGCCAAATCTCCACTTTTATTAATCAGTATACAATTTCAGATAGGTGATTCATTTCAATTTTGCAATTCCACTCTTTGTTGATATATCTACCTTGTTATTATAATTTGAATCCAGAAAGTCAGCAACAGGTTGATAGGTGCCAAATAATTACCATGTATATATCCGAATTCCTTACAGCATACATGTTTTTTTGACTCTTTGGTGATATCTTACAGACATTTGTTCATTGAGGAACCTCCTTGCACTTAAATGTGATATACTGCAATTTTTTTTGTCACCACCAGGTGATTGATTAGGTGCCAAAAATACCTTTTATTTTCCGAATACATTTCAGATACGTGTTTTTTCACTTTGGCGCAGGCCAGCTTTTTGTTGACTTGTATAGATCTCACTTTGCAGTTATATCTTGAATCCACGCAATTTTGTTTTGATTTGAGGATTTGAGATTAGCTGTGAATTTGCACGTCTTTTATTAAGGAGACTTTTCCAAAAACTCTTCCATACCTTCTCAAATTCTGTATATTTCTGTAACATGGACGCGTAATTCTGGTGGGTATGCGAGCAACGAGGGGGGGGGAGTGGAACATGGCGGTAGAGATTACGGAGAGATGGTGCTCCTTCCAGTGTGGCGACAACACGCTGCCAGCGGATCATCAGTTGCAGAACTGTAGGCCCGTATCTGATGTGGTAAGGGGCCCCTATGAATCTATGTAAGAACAGCGTCGCCCAATCTGTCACTTCCGTGCGTTAATGCAACCTTGCTTCCTAGCAGTCTTAACATCCTCTTCCTCGCAAGAGTCACCGGCCACAAATGTCGTCATAGCATAACAGCATCGTCCTCTCATGATGCTGCCCAAAAGGTCAAACTCGCTGTTTACCCACACTGTGGATAATCATTTTCTGATGACCTCTTTGAATGACAAAATGCGGGTTGGGGTCAGTAGGCATGTTAAAAATCATACGAGGCCAAAATTATGATGATTTTCTCCTGCTCTGACGCCCAGGTTAATGATGCCATCAGAGGAGGAGAAGGAAGGAAAGCCGGTCAATCGGCAAAAATCCCGGGCGGTCGGCAACGCCTTGCAGTCCATCTTGCTTGTAGCCCGCAGCTTCGGGTTGCAGAACGTGGGTCGGACGAAGTCACCTGTAGATGATCGATTGATGATGACGACATTGCTGTGATCCAACGTGGTCTTTTCAGCTAGATTTTGCTTGCGTAGCGCTTCATACAGGAAGAGGGAGGATGACTATGGTAGGTCTGTACGGGTTCCGCCTCAAAAAGGGAGTGGGCGGTCGCAGAGTCCGCTGATATGATTCCGCCTGTCCTACGGTCAGCGCAAACCCCTCCTCGCTTATCGCCGTCAATAAAGGTCCAGGACCTCTCAAAGCTGGGCCTTCTTTGAGCATGCCTCTGATTCATCTACAGCGTTGTATATGCCGCCTTTGCCGTAAACGCATAAGTAGAGGGATAAGAACACTTAGGAGAGTTATACCAACAGCCAACATGTCGTAGTCACATGCAGCGAGAATGCATGAGTTGAATGGAGGCAAACACTTGGCCAAAAAAGGCCAGTCCGGACGCGGGCACTCCCAAACTCTGTCACACCCTCTGTCTCCGCCTCATCCTCCTTCTCGCCACCACCAAGCGTTCCTCAGCTGCAACATGTCTCCTCAGAGTCATGATCAGGGACAGCCTCCGCTTCAGGACTCCACAGTCGCGCCGGTACCACCAGCACCTTCGAGACCCATCCTACACCTTCTCCTTGCCGCCAGTTTGATGGACCTGCACGCGTTACAGCGGCACAGTCTAGAGCCAGCCAGCCTTCTGTCTTCCAGGTTTGGGAGCAGAAGAAAACACTTTAACAAACCATCCAAAGCCAAATGCCTGAATGTAGGCTTTGCCAGGGCTTTTGGCATTGGAAATGTTTGCCTTTCCCTGTCTGGTGGACACGGGTTGGGTTCCACTAGTTCATGGGCCCTTGGCCTGCCCCCTATTACACTAGATGCCCGTAGAGGCATTTCTTTGCCAGAAAAAGCCGTACTGCCCGGCCCCACGGTGTCATCATAAATTTCTAAGCGACGTTGGTCTGCTTTCTGTGTTCGGGAAAAAAGTCCATATGACACCGACACATGGGACTATTTGTAGCACGGACCAAGGCCGATTTATCTCTGTGTCAGCCTACTGGATGGAGCTAGGGTGGATGTGCCGGGGGGTGACGGTGGGCTTTATAAGGCTCAGCGCACGCTCTTTAAAACCTGCAGGGATGGTGCAGGGTTCTTTCCCCCAAGGTTCGATGGTGGCAATCTCGTGCCCAGAGAAGAAACCAGGCCTGTGTTGTGAAATTAATCTGTCTTGGGAGACCGCCACACCACAGTGTCAGGAGCTGTGGGACGGATCCTCCGCAATGAGAGTTGACGAGCGCTGGCTGGGTGCCAAGGAACCTTTGCCAGGCAAGGTGGTGTGCCATAATGGGCGAAAATCTGTCTGCTGGCCGCCCTTAAGATCGGTAGGGTGGGAGCACATCCCTATGCCTGGCACTTGTATGAACCTTGTCGTCCAGAAATTTCTAGAAGAGTACCCGGGTCTGCGGTCTGCACTGCCTGAGGAAGGCGCGAAGTCTAGTTGAACTTCCGCCGTTCAGCCCCGCTTCGTCTCGCCTGGCTGCATTGCCAGGGCGTCCTCAGCTCGGCCTCCCCCGTCAACCGTTTCTCATTGTTGACCGTGGCAAACAAGGCTGGAATTCCACCGCGGCCACATGCTCCAGCGATTGTAGGCCAGCAGCGCCAATGGCACTTACGCAGTACGAAACAGTGAACACATGGCACACTGACTAGAGCTGCGGTGAGGACTCGGGGTGTTGAGCCACCGGAGTGTGGCAGGTTGGAAAAGAGCTCTGCACTACTTGCCAGGTTTTGGAAGAAAGATGCCACCAAATGAGTCGGCGACATGCTTTTTTTCCATGTATGATTAGATAGCATAATGCTTCTTTTGGGTTTTCTATGTAATGTTTTGCCTTTTTGCGTAGTAGTTGTTGCGCTGCAGTGGTGTGTATATATATATAGCAGACTCCAAAGTACTACATGAAAAAATTAGAAGGATGGTTGCCGAGCAGCAAAAGCTTCCGATCAAGACGTTCAGAAATACAGGAGTAAAAAAAGTCCACGGCACTCCAAAATGTATTCAGAAATAAGGTCGTTTATTCCTCCATGCTAAAAAAGCATGAGAACATTTCAGCTCATCACAGAGCCTTGTCAAGCATATGTGCATAGTGACACACTTTAAGGCTTAAATATATATAGTGCCATAACTCAATTACATTGTCCTCAATAGAGGTAAATAAACATCATAATCAATGTGTGACAAGCATACACTCAACCATCACAGTACTCTCAATTAGTTCAACACACCATCTGTTGCAGCCAAAAGTGACAGTGCAAAAATAGTTAGCAGGATCTAATCTCTGACAATATAATAATAATAATAATAATAATAATCTTTATTTATATAGCGCCAACAAATTTCGCAGCACTTTACAATGTAGAGGGTATAATTACAGACAAAAACAGACATTACACAGTGAACGCTACTTACAGGTGAAAAAGAAAAACTTATCCCTAATAATTTGTAAGGCATTAGGTGATTACTCCATCGCATATAAACAGAAAAACCAACCAAAAAATGGAGTGCGTATGATAATTGTGTGAATTTAAAAATTTAACTTTTTTACTTCACAAATTTAAAATAATATGCGGCTAAGCAATTAAATACACAAATCAAGAGCACAACATAAGTGTCATGAAAAAATGGCGCATGATAACTACTATACTCTGAGTCAATGGGGGTCTCCACACAGTGCTAATTTGTTAGAGCACTCGCCCGACAAGGGCGACCCCTCACACGGTATAGAGGGCTTACCCTATAGACTCTAATCTTACCCTATAAGTTGGTAATCTTACAGTGTCCCAACATGTTTCGTCCCCACCACAGGTCTATTCAGGGAAACAATGAAGTCTGATGTTTATAATCTAGAAATGGGATCATAAAAATTCAAAAACTGTGGTAAAGAAACAGTTAGAGTTACTCCAATTTATCTTTCCCACTAAATGGTCACAGAAAATGACAAAATCCTTATATGTACAGGTCAATATATAAATTGCTGCCGGGTTCTTCAGCACATGTTCTTGTGTATTGGAAACAGATGTGCTGTTTATAGTATAAGCTGTCAAATCTCCTCCCTAACCATGCAGCCCCCAAACCCCACAGCAGCCCAGACATTATATCGCCAAAGAAAAACAAGTCCGTACTTACCCAATACAGTGATTGCATACAATCAGGTCATAAGAGATGTTGGCTCAATAGACACACGGATGGGCTTTGGTGTGCCCGACGTTTGTTTGTATGCACAGGCAGCCTTATATGTGACGGAAGGCGGATGTGTTCTAGCTGTCACGTGGCAACGCGGTCTCATGCTTGTTCCGTCCTTACGTCACTTCGCCATCAGGGCTCGAACGTCCAAGCAATCGCTTCCGCACTGTGTGTCATGGTATGTGTGACGCGGCATTGTCGAGCGCAATCTTAACTTCCGGCCCACACTTGCCGGAGTGCGAACGGCCACTTCCTGTCCACTGCACAATGCAAAGAACGATGTGTTAGATATGTTCAGCGGCACAGTGTTACAGTACATAATACCGCTCAGAGACGACGGCCATTCAGTGGGGAACACAAAGATCTCTGTAGCAACCCCAATGGGCAGAAATCACGTTTAAAGTTAGATCTTGTTTTGGCATCCTCCTGATGGTGATCAGGTTGGATCAGATATGACACAGACATAGGTGTGACACAATGGTACGCAGTGTATGTACAGTGGACAATAAGTGAGATAGAGTTCAGAGGTAAATATGTTAATATGTTGAGGAGTACAGGAGGGGAGAAGTATAGAGCATATTTGCTCAATTGATTGTATATAAATGGAAGTGATTGATAGGAACTGTGGAGTTTCACAGTATAATCTTACTATGGGTGCATCAAAGCCCCACGTATGCTACCCACACTTATATTAGTAGCAACTTTAAATTTAGCTGTTAATTGAGTCCCTGTGGGTATGCAGTTCTAGGGTATAGATCCAAAAGGTTTCACGTCTAAGGAGTTCACATATTATATTGCCTTCCTTTTCATTAGGTGTGAGGAGTTTCAATTCCCATAATTTTGAGACTTTAAAAACACCCCCATGTTGACTCCAGATATGTCTTAGATTACTGGAGTGTCTCTTTTATTGCGAATATCACTTAGATGTCACCTATTCTCATTCTAAAACTCCCGAGTGGTTTTTCCCCACATTTCCTGGTATACTTGGACATAGAAAGATGCGGGTAGATCACTCCTTCTTGAACGACAATTTATGAATTGTGTAATTTAAATGACTGTCCAGTTTTTGTACTCCTAAGATTTTTCCAAGTTCTAAATGTGGACAGCCTATGCAACGCTACATTTGTTGCAACCTTTTGGCTGTCTAGTTAGCCACCATAGAGTCACTTTGAGGGGGTACATAATGGCTTCTCTCAAGAGATCTTGGAGGACTCTTTCCCTTACCTAAATGTGATGGCTGGTCTCGGACCTTTTTTATCTTTGGTTGGTCAGGATCCATTAGGAAGGATGTCCAGGTTTGTTAGTATTTACGGACCTTCATTTAGAGGCTGCAATCAAACGTTTCACTACATTCTTATGATTCCTGAATTCAACTGATCTCTTTCTTTTTAGAGCCAAAAAGGAATTTCCTATCCGCGTGCGGAGTTGGCGAGCGATTAGATTCTTTAAGTATCCCTCCAGGGTTACCTCTTTTCCCGGTTTCTCTCACACATGTCTTTTGCTGATGAAACAAAATTCATTTTTAGAGGAACAGTTCGGACGCCAATCTCAAAAATTGTCTCGTGGGATTCCCTTTCTTTAAAGGATAAGGGTGACTTTACTAACTCCAATGCTGGAGTGCGCACCAAGTTTATGTAATCTATACTTGGGAGGTGGTGGTCGGGGGATAAAATTGTCTTTGGCGATTGTACCTCAAATACATTGAATAACATTGCATTTCTATACAAGATATTTGTGTATTGTCTTTGTCCACTGTGGAGTGGGATGAAAGAGGAGTTATAGATCGTTTCATGAAAGGTTTTAATCTAAACAGTTAATGGACTCAGGTTATCTATGAGATTGATTCCAACCAAACTAGCCTTCCTGGTGTTGATGTAACAAAAGGGACATGATGGAAGACTGAACAACCTCCATCTATCGAAAGGAGATCGGCACATGTAATTCAATCCTGCATTGGAGTATTAGTCAACCTTATATTTATAGAAGGGAATCCCACGAGGTCAATTTTGAGGTTTGCGTCGTAACTGGTCCTCGAAAATTGGAATTTGTTCATCAGGCAAATAAGCCATGTGTGAGAGATTCAGGGAAAAGAGGTACCCGGTGGGGATACTTAAAGATTCATATCGCTCTGCAATCCGCACGTTAGGAATTGTCTTTTGGGACTCCTAAAAAAGAATGAGTGATCAGTTGTTGTTCAGGAATCTTAAGAATGATAGGAACGTTTGATGCAGACTCTAATGAAGTCCGTTTAAGATACTAACTAAACACTGTCATTCCTCATAATGGATCCTGACACTCAAAAGATAAATAGGTCCGAGACCAGCCATTCACATTTAGGAAGGGAAAGTGTCTCACTTGTTCGTCTGTGGAAGCCATTATGTACACCCTCAAAGGGGTTGAACTCGTTGTGGCTAAATAGACAGCCATAGTTGCTACAAATGTTGAGTGTTGCATAGGACGTCCACATTTAGAAACTGGAAAAATCTTTAGGAGAAGTTACTAGAAATCTGGACTGTCATTTATGATTAAACATGTTTCATAAATTGTCGTTCAAAAGGTGGGGTTAATACCGCATATTCGTTGTCCATGTGGACTGGAATATGTGGGAAAATTACCACTCGGGTGTTTGAGAAGAAGGAGAATAGGGTGAACATCTATGTGTTATGTTGTTCGCAATAACAGAGACACTCAAGTATATTGACTTATCTGGAGTCAACATGGGGGTGGTTTTTTTTTTTTTAAAGTTCTCAAAATTTATGGGATTCGATATACCTCACTCCTAATGAAAGGATGGGCTATTTTTGATATGGTTCTCCTTACGACGTGATTCCGTTTGGATCGATACCATTGGATCTGAATTACAACCAGGGACTCAATGTTCTGCTATATTTTTGTTGTATTTATTAGTGAGGGGTTGCATTCGTGGGGCTTTGATGCTCACCTTAGGAAGTTGATCTGTGAACTCTTCTTTTCTTTCATGCTGCTTCTTGTAGATTCAATTACTTGTGAGCATATAGATGCCTAGTTGCAGTACCCGCCAGGTAATAACCAGCTTTAGGTTTTACCTTATGTTCCTCTGAACTCTATTCTATTATGTCACGGTACCTCACTGCGTTACAATGTGTCACCACACTTATTGTCTGTGGTCATTTCTGATCCATCCTGTCACCATCAGGAGAGGATGCCAAACAAGTATTCTATCTTTATACGTGATCTTCTGCCCAATTGGGGTTGCGAGAGCTGAGATTCTTGTGTGCCCCATCTGAATGGCGCCGTCGTTACATCTGCGTATTATGTACTGTAACCACTGCGCCTGAAAACTATCTTACTGTCGTTCTTTGCATTGTGCAGGGGACGAGGGAATGGCCCGTTCGGCACTCGGCAAGTTTGTGGGCGGAAGGAAGAGTGAATGTTGCGCGCGACATTGCCGGCGCAGTACACATACCAGCACTCAAGGGCGGGGGGGAGGGAATGATTGCGATTGCTTGGACTTCGCGCCCTGAGGGGGCGGACCGGAGGGTAGTGAGTTAGGAAGGACGGAAATTGCATAGTGACCGCGTTGCCACGGTGACAGCTAGAAACACATCCGCCTTCCGTCTCATTTAAGAGCTGCCTTGTAGCTTTCATAAATCAAACGGCGGGCACACCATTGCCCTTCCGTGTGTCTTTCGGAGCCTACGCTCTATGACATGCATTGTATGCAAAATCTCTGTATTGGTAAAGTACGGACTTGTTCTTTGGCCGCTATATTGTCTGGGTTGCTGTGGGGTTGGGTTCTGCATGTGGTTGGGAGAGGATATTTGGAAAGCTTATACTAAAAACAGCTCCTTGTTTCCAATAAACACATGACTATGGCGGCAGCATCCCCGGCCAGCATTTTTATTTATTGACACTGTACTATGGGTTTTGTCATTTTTTGGACATTTCGTGTGGGAAAGGATAAATTTGGAGGTAAACTATATCTGTTAATATTCCCTCAAGTAAGTTTTTGAAATTCTTTTGTTCCAATTTCGAGATTATATACTTCATTCATTTGGTTCCCTGTAAGAGAATGGTGGGGGGTCGATCGATTACACATGTTGGGGACAATGTTTATGTTTATCACCAAAGTAAGGTAAGATTGGAGTCTATAGGTGTAAGCCTCTATCACCGGGGTGGGGGTCGGCCCTTGTCTGGGCGAGGGCCTAACAATTTACACTGGTGTGGAGACCCCCATTGACCTCTGCAGTTAGTAGTTATTCAATTGCAGCCATTTTTTCATTGGGACACTTTATGTGTGCTCTTGATTGGTGTATTTAATGCTTAAAGGGCAGAAGATTATTTTTAATTGTGAAGTAAAAGTGTTTTAAATTTTTATTGCACACAATTATCATACGCTAACTCCATTTTTTGGATTTTTCTGTTTATTATGCGATGGAAGTATCACCTAATGCCTTACAAAATTATTAGGGTATAAGTTTTTCTTTTTCACACTGTAGAGTAGCTTTGTCTTGGTAAGGTCCTGTTTTTGGCTGTATTTATAATCTCTACATTGAAAGTGCCCTGCGTAAATTTTGTTGGCCGCTATATAAATAAAGATTATTATTTTTATTATTATTATTATATTGTCTGAGATTTAGTCATGTCAACTAACGATTTGCACTGGCACTTTGGATCACAGGATGTGTAACTAATTGTACTGATGTATATGCTTGTCCACTCACATTGTATTATCGGATCGCGTTTATTTACCTCTATTGAGGTCTAATTGTCTTGCACTATAAATATCCTATGTTGTTCTATGCAAATTGACTTGACAATGGCTCTCGTGAGGGAGCTGAAAGCGGTCTTTTGTGCATGGAAGGATAATTTAAACGACCCTTATTGCTTTTATACATTTTGGAGTGTCAGATGGCTTTTTTTACTCTAATATATAAATATATATTTATATATTTATATTTATATTATATATTATATATATATGTTAGTAAATTTATTTATTATATATATATTTTCTTTTTTATATATTATTTTATATATATTTATTTTATATATAATATATTTATACAATAATCATATACATTGTATTCATATATAATTATTTATTTAAAATATGTATTGGTGCCGAGTCTGCCTGTGGTTACCAGGTTTGAATACGTTTTTTCAGAAATGAGTTTTTGTGCATGAACCATACGTTAGATTTGGTGATATTGATTTTAAACCCCTATGGGGTGGAAAAGGTGCCTCCATTATGTGGTCTGTACCCGCCCACTCTCACTGGCTGTCATAGAAGTGCAGCCTGGTAGGTTAGGTTGGGTTGTTTTTTTATTTTTTTCTCTCTGGATGAAGGAGGGTCTGTTGACCCAGTGAGAGGCTGATGTGCTTCTATTGAGAGGGGTATAAGATAAGAATAGGTCTGCACTATTTGAGAATCACACGTTGAAAGTCGTGGGCAGCTCCTTTAAGACTTCTTGTGATCAAAATATGTGAAACCAGACGAATCTCAAAAGTTTTTTCAGGGAGGAAGGAGACGGTCAAAAGATGCGGACACGGAGTACTCTCTCTCCATCAAATCCACTTGGCCCGACATTTCAAAATTTTCATCGGTCTTCATTAGGCAGTGGTTCGGGCCCCGAGCTAGGGGCAAGGTGGGGGCTTTAAAGCTCTAAAGGGTGCATCATCTCAGGAAAGGGTCGGGGCGTTTTCAAGCGGGCCCGGGAGGAAGCGGAGGAAAAGCGGAGGGGGTTTTCCGGGACCCGTTTTTACCGAGGGCCCCCTCCCTTTGGGAAAAAGGGGTTTGGGCCCGCAAATTTGGGGCCCCGAGGAGGAAGATAGGAAGATCATTTGTTTAGTCCCCTCGCCCAGGGGGCTTGGGAAATCAAGGGCTCCATCTCCACAGGGAAGGTGTTTGGGGAATGCCCATTTCCTTCCAAAATGATCCTTCGCTTTAAGGCCATCAAAATGAAAAAAACATTTACTGGGGGGCCCCCCCTTTTCCCTTGGACCCCCGGGTACAAAAAAAAAACTCAGCATTTTCCCTTTCCCAAACCCCCCCAAAATTTGAAGAAAAATGAAAGGAAAGGGGAAGACCTTGCGTTTGATCAACTGGAGAATGTTGCGTCTGCTTAAACTGCCCCGGACCCCCCCTGCGACCCCTGTCTCGGGTCGCGGGGCGCGCCCGTCTGCGGCTCTCAGGGAGCCCCGCCCGCAACTCGGGTTCGGGGTCCCTCCCCCCAGTCCCCGCCCACCAACTTCCCCGGGGGCCGGCTCCTCCCTCAGTCACCACAGCCCCCCGGGCGGGGCCCTTCCGCCCCGGGGGGCCCCGGGGGGCCCCGGGCGGGTTTAAATTTTTTAAAAGGGGGCAGTGCGCCGGAAATTTTCTTTTCCCCGGAAACTGTCCTATTAGGTCGGCCCCTTCCGCCGGGCCCTCGCCGGATCCTTGTGTGTCTACCTCTGGAGAAAAGCGTTCCTAGTCTAGTCGGGGCCTTTCCGTGTACCGTACCCTTTTTACGTTTATCGACCACGTCTCTTTTCCCGCCCCCGAACCGCCCTGCCTGTCCCTTTTTAACTTCCAGAGCCCCTGTCCTGCCCTTTCTCCCTGTCCCCACCCCCGAGTTGGCCTACAAATGAAATACGTCCCCCTTTGGGGCCCCACCGAAAGGCAAGTCCCCCAGTGGAACGACCGGGTAGACCCCGCCGCAGAAAACCATCCCCTTTGCGGGGGGCCCCTGGTGAATCCCGGGGGACCTATTTTAAAATTCCTTTCCCGGGGTGTGGGTTTCCCAAACCACCCGCCTGGGGTGGTCCAGGGGATCCACTCCCCCCTCCGTTACAGTGGGGACCCCCGCCAGGGAACCCCCAAGGGGTCGAGGGCCAATTGCCCCGCCAAAATTACCCCCGTTGGGGCCAACCCAGCCCCAAACAAAATCGCGCAGAAAGGGCGCAGCAGCTCGAGCAACTCCCTCCCTGGTGCAGCAGTTAAACGCCACTCACCCAGCAGAAAGTGGGCTGCAGGGGTTTTTCCCCCCCGGGGCCCATTTTGGGGCTCCAGTGGGGACCCAAGCCCCGGGTTTTTTCCTGCCGCCTAATTTTTTGATGGGGTTTCCAAGGTCTGCAGGGGCTTCATCACCCAGTGCCCCCTGCAATGGGGAAACTCATGGCGGGGTCATTTCCCGCCCCCAGAAAACCCAATTTGGGCCTTCGGGGTCGCCCCTTTCTCCGGAAAACCCCCGGGCCCGGGGGCAACACCTCTTTGGGGCCCGGGAGGTGCCCCCAATAAAGGCGATCAAAGGGGACATTTCTACTAGAGCCCGGGAGGGGGTCCTTCGAGGAACCTGCTCTTTGCCTCACTGCCGAAACCCCCCCTTTTTAAAACCGGGCAGAAAGGGGAAACCCCCCCTGGAGACAAACGCCTGAAATTTTCCGAAACCACTAGAAAGGGAAACAAAGCCTGGAACGATGCAGCTTTAAAAGGCCACTTTCAAGAAAGGCCTCCCCAAAGTCCTATCAAGGATGCCTCCGCCCCCCCGGGCCCTTTCCCGCCCTTCTTTAAGCGAGCAAAATTCCACCGGGAAAAACCCGGGTTTTTGATATCCGATTCGCAAAAAGGGTTTTTGAGGAGTTTCCGCCAAGAGCAAGAACCACCCTTAAAACCCCTTCCTTTCTCATTTTGCACCCGGTTTTTTCAGGGCCCTCCCACCCCCCTTTTCCCACCCCCCCCCCCTTTTGGGGAAGGGGTCATGCAAGGGATAGCCCACCTGCCCTCCGCAAGAACTTAACCGAGGGCCCCCGGGAAAAAAAAGGGGGAATCTAGGTTCTACTGCGGCGCTCTATAAATCTCCCCCTTTGTTGTCTGCTTCGCCCACGGCGTCCGGGGAAAGGGGGCACACCTACTAGTGGGGGAAAAGCACCCCTAAGCGTGTGCAGTCCTCTCTCCCCCCGCCGGGAACATCTGGGGTCCTGACGGCATGAACCCGAGCCCCCCTTTTCCAAGTTTCAGCTTTAAATTTTTGGACTCCGGTTCGGCGGGAAACTTCCTGGACGCTCCCCCTGGTGTCTAAACACCCCCTTTCCCCGGGGGTTTCCCCTGGAGAATCCTCTGTCCTTTTCCCCTCCGTCAGTGGTGAGATCCTCCGTGACCCACCCTTTTTCCCGACTGAGCCCTTGTCCCCCCAAAAGTGGGGGCACTTCACAAAGAGAGACTATCGTTCAAAGGTTTTACCCTGTCTTCTTCTTTCCGCCCTTTTGGGGTTTTTTTTTTTTACCTTGGCTGAAAGGCCAGGGCCCCGGGGGCTTAAACGGGCAAACGGGTAGGTCTTCCCGAGGGGGCCCAAGGGGCCCAGTCCCCCGCTTTTTTTGGTGACACCCCCGCCGGGTTTGCCAGCCGCTTTTTAGGGAAACCCAAAAAAGGGCCTCAAGGGGGTTTTCCCGCCCTTAAAAGGGAGTATGCTGAAGCCCTTCTCCAAAGAAGCAAGCAAGCCCCTGCCGCCACTTTTCGTCCTTTTTATTGTCCATTGACCTATTGCCCTTCCCAAAGCCCTCCTCGGGCAGAGTCTACCCCCTATCCTTTTCCGAAACACAAGCCATTTCCAAGTACAAACGTGAAAAATCCCAGAAGGGTTTATTCGGAAGTCCTCTTTTCCCGCGGGGGCAAGGGTTTCCCTTTTTCGTGGGAAAAAAAGGGTGGTAAACCTTTCGAACCCCGCAAATTTATTACCGGGTCTGAATGGGGTCACGGGGAAAAATCGGTAACCCTCTACCGTTTATCACGGGGGTTTTTGACCACTGCAGGGCCAAGGGTTTTCTCCCAAAAACCCGGATCTAAGAGGGCCCACAATTTGGGCCCGAAAACCGCAAGGGCGATGAATTTAAACGGGCCCCCCAACAAACCCGGGGTGGCCCCCTTTTGGAGTAACCCCGGTGGTAAATGCGCCTCCTCTTCCAGGGGCTCGTGAAAAAGACATTTTCAGGGGTCTTCTCTACACCTGCTAGTGGCCCATCTTTGGGCGATATTTTGGTGTTTTCTCGCCTGACCCCCCGAAATCCCACCATTGTTTATGTCCGTTTAGGTTTTTAAGGGGGCCCCCAGATTTAAACACCTGTAAAAGCCAAACTGGAGAAATGCCCTTCCACCAAACCAGCCCCTTCCCTTTTTTGGGGGACATTTTTTCTGATCGAGGCCCCACAAATGGATCCCCGCAAAACTGTCAGCCGTGTTGCAAATGGGCCCCGCCCATCCCCCTTTTTCCCTGCCATACAGCGTTTCTTTGGGTTTTGTAACTATTATCGCCAATTTTTTTTCCCCCCTTCTCTACGCTTGTTGGCCCCCGAAAGTGGGGGTTTTCCTAGGAAAAAAACCCCCCTAACCCACCCCAGCTGGCCCCCCCCAAGCTGAGGAGGGATTCGCAAAGCCAATCTGCCTTTACCCCCAGCATCCCGTTTCCCCTCGCGGGCCCACCCCCCCGAAAAACCCTTTTACCTTTGGGAAAAGAAAGCCTCCCTTTGTGGGGGCGGAAGCCATTCTTACGCAAAAAGGCCCACGGGCAAGAAACCTAACCCTGGGGGCCCTTTTCTCCAAAACATTCTCCCCGGCCGAAAGGAACACACGGGTAGGGGACCGTGAATTGTGGCCATCAAGGGTGGGTTTTTGGGAAAAAGGCGCTACCTATTTGGAAAGGGGGGTTCCGCCAAACCCTCTGCATCCCATTTTGGACCACAAAAACCCTTTAAAAACCTCCAGCCCCTCAGCGATTAACCCACGCCAAACTAGGTGGTCGCCCCCTTCCCTTTCCCGGGCGACTACCAATTCACTTCCGGCCCGGGGGAGAAAAACATCAAGGGGGGACGCCCTTTTTCCCGGGGTCTGGTGGTGGGGGGAGGAATCCACTCCAAAAAGCATATAATTTTCCCCCAAAAAGCCTTAAAACTCGGCTGCTCCAGTTGACCTCCGGAAAGGGTTTCCCCCCAGGGAACCTAAAGTTCCCCCCGCCTCCGGGAGACGCATCCCGAAATGGGGGGCCCTTGCCCCTTTTTGTGGGGGTCATCCCCCGGGGCTCGGAAAACTTTTCCCGTTGAATCCCGGTTACTATTGGTGGGGCCAAAACTCCCTCAAGGAAGTCAAGGAATTTTGTTCAGGGCCCGTAACTCTTTTGCCCCCAACAAGACGCCCGTCACAAGCCGGCAGGCCTACTACACCCCCAAACCCCTTCCCCACGGGAACCTGGACCCAAAATTTGCCGGGTGGACTTATAACCCCTCTCCCTCCTTCGGGGTGCAACACGTCATTTGGGTTTACTACTGATCGGTTTTTCCAAGATGGCGCATTTCGCTCTCTGCCCCCCCCGTCGGCCACCCGTCCCGGGGAACCTATTTTTCCAGCATGTTTTCCGTCTGCATGGGCCCCCCGCAGCAAATCGTCCCGGTCGGGGGGTCCATTTTTTTCTAAGTTCTGGCGTGCCCTGTGTTCCCAACTCCAGGTGAAACTCGACTTTTCGTCTGCTTACCCACCCTCCCAAAGAATGGCCAGGGGGAAGAGTAAACCCGGTCTTGGGAGGTTTATCTACGCCCCCCCTTCGCTCCACACGCCCAAAACGATTGGGCCAACTTGTTGCCAAAGGGCGGAGTTCTCCGTACAACTCCCCAGACCAGAATCTGCAGGGGTCCCCCCCCCTTCTACATTGTAAAAAGGGCTGCAACCCCCCCCCACCCCCCCCCCCTCCCCCCCCCCCTGGCATCCCATCCGAAAGGTTTCCCGGGGGCGGGCGCACTGGTTTTAGGGCCAAAAAAGGGCCATCTGGTCCCGACCCCCAAACCCCTGCTTTCCCCGCTTCCCAGCGCATGAAGACCCAAAACCACAAAGGAAGAATCCTCCCCCGTCCCTTTTCCCCTGGTGAAAAAGGGGTGGCTGTCGGCCCAAAATGTCCCGTCTTAAAAAAATGCCCCCCTAAAAAATTTGGGGCCCCCTTTCCCGGGGGCCCTTTCGAGGTTAAAAACCCCGTATTAATTTCCCGGGTTTTTTACAAGCCCCCGGCTTTCCCCCACCATGAGAATTCCCAATCTTTTTTCCCCGTCTCCTACTAAAAACCCCCGGTTTTTTAAAACCTTTCTTTTCCCAAGGGGCAAACCCTCCCCCACCCCAAAACTGATGCCCTTCCCCAAAGTCTTTGGGAATCAAGGGGGACCTGCGATGAGGGGGAACTAGAAAGGGAAAAATGTAAATTTCTGGGAGACTGGAAGGGGTTTTTGGGCCTGAAGAGAGGGTTTTTGGGGGCCGGAGGAGAATATCCTGAACCGTAATTTTTCCCGCCAAGAATTTTTTTCGTCCCCGAAAAAGAGGGGGGGGGGAAGGGGGGAGGGCCCCCAAAGGGGGGGGAACTGTCACGGACGCCCCTGCGACCCCTGTCCCCCGGTCGCAGGGCTCCCTTGGGTGGGGGCCTCAGCGGCCCCGTCCCCCCCCAAAGTCGGGGTTTTGGGGTCCGCTCTGCTCCCATCCCCGCCGGCACCCCAAATTACCCGGCCGCGCTTTCCCCTCAGGGCACCACACCTTTCCCGGGCTTTGGCCCCCCCCCTTTGGGCCGAGGGCCCGGGTTTTTAAATTTTTAAAAGGGGGAGTGCGCCGGTAATTTGCTTTTTCCGGGACTGCTCCATTTAAGGGCTGGCCCCCCTTTCCCGCCGGCCCTCGGGCCCGGGTCCTTTTGTGGGGTCACCTCTGGGGAAAGCGTTTCCTAGTTTTAGTCCCTTTTCTTTCCCTGTAAACCCTAACCCCCTTTTCCCCAAATTTTTTCGACCCCCGTCCTTGCCCCCCCTGCCCCCCCACCGTCTGCCTTCCACGTTTTGATCCAGAGCCGCCTGTCCTGGGCCTTTTGCCCGTCCCCGGGCCAAAGACTTGCCTAAAAAATCTGTACTTAAAGTCACCCCTTTTTCCGCCCCGCAGGCAAATCCCCCCCAGGGGAAAAAGACCCCGGGAGACCCCCCCGCCGCGCAAGTCCATCCCCCTTTTTGGGGGGCGGGCTCTGGTGAATACCGGGACCTACTTTAAATTTCCTTCCCTGGGGTGGGCTTCCACCATCGCCTGCGGTGGCCACGGATCCAATACCTGTCCGTTTTCTTTCAAAAGTTCCCCCCAAAAAGTCACGGTGGAACAACATCAGCGCGTGACAGCAGTAGGGGTGCCAAGTAGGCGTAGCGGCAGCAGCAGGAAAGGGTGCCGGGAAGCAAAGGGGTGACCTCGGGGCAATCTTTTTTTTCCCACCTCCCCAAAACGCAGCAATGCGGGCACACACCAACACACAGAAACTTAAATCAGGTGCACGACTATCGCTTAAACACATGTTTTTGCATGTTTCCGGACCCAAAAGATTTTTTGGGGTATCCAAAATGGACGAAGGGCCCGAGCTGGCCGTCAGCCATAGAGGTGTTGCCCTCCCACACCAGCGCATATCTGAGCGGACCTTCAGCACAGTGGGGGTGTCTTACAACAAACCATCCGGTTTTTCCACAGATAATTGGATCGTTTGACTTTCATCAAGATAATCGGGCATGGATCTCTGATGATGTTGTGGCCCCAAGCGAGGTCACCCATTATTGCCGGCTACTTCACATTCCTTTTCAAACAGAAATGGGCCTCTTGAAAACTTTTTTTAAAATGATCATTTCTTACTGCTTTTTTTTTCTTTTTTTCCTCTTTTATTCTCTTTTGGGAGGAGACGTAAAAGACAGCAAGGTTTTTATGACAAAAACCGATTCCATTTACTCCTTTATCTTAAAAGTTTTTTTGCATTGCAATGGTTTTTTAGGTCATGTTGCGTAGATCGCTAAATTATGGCCTTTGGAACAGAAATGGGGCTTTTAAGTGGCATTTCTCCCCACAATTTTTAATAGTGGCTTTAGAAGTCATATTTATAATTTTTTGGGTCATGTTGCTGTGAATACAGCAATAATTATGGTCCTTTGGAACAGAAATTCTTTTAAGTGCATTTTTCCCCACAAATTTTAAATTTCTAGAAGTCAAATTTTAAATTTTTTGGGGGCAGTTTCTTGAAACAGCAATAATTTTGGTCCTTTAAAAAAAATGTGGTTTTAAAAAGGCATTTTCCCCCACAATTTTTTTAAAGTGGGAAAGTCATTTTTAATTTTTTGGGGGCTGCTTTGAAATGCAAATATACAGGTCCATTTAAAAAAAAAGTTGTTTTTTTAAAACATTTTTTCTTTCCCAATTTCCAAAAATGGCTCAAGGTCATGCTTTAATTTTTGGGGGGGCTTTTGCTTGAAAAGCAGCAAACCAGGCCTATTCAAAAAAAGTTGTTTAAAGACATTTTTTTCTTCACAA